>JAJLXP010000169.1:0-17613 GCA_030674255.1 Hansenula queroliae | reverse complement strand
ACACATAGGTCGAAGGAGTAATTGTTTTGGTGATTTCGTATGTCTGAGTTGTACCATCCTTAGTAACAGTACTAGTTTCTGTTACAACTTCTTTTGGAGCTGGGCCATCAGTGGAAGCACTTGTCGAAGTGGTCAATGGACAATAAGTTGTGTACTGCGTAACTGTACCGTCTCTAGTTTCAGTAATAGTTGTAACACCGGTGGTGACAACAACAGTGGAACATTTGTCTTCAGAGCAGGATGTAACAGTGACAACAGTGGCACTTGGTTGAGCACCAGAGGTTGTGACAATATCAGTGGCTGTTGTAAGTGGACAGTATGTAGTATATTCTGTCACTGTACCGTCTTTAGTTTCTGTCACGACAGTAACACCAGTGGTGACTGGAACAGCTGAGCATTTGTCTTCGGAGCATGATGTAATAGTGACAACAGTTGTGCTTGGTTGAGCATTAGCAGTAGTGGTCGAAACTGAGGTATCTGATGTCAATGGACAGTATGTAGTGTATTCTGTCACAGATCCTTCAATAGTTTCAGTGATGACAGTAACCCCGGTTGTGACTGGTCTTTCTGAACATTTATTATCCGAACATGACGTAACAGTAATAACTGTAGTGCTTTGCTCGTTCGTTGTTGCAGTGGAGGTTTCAACAGCGGTAGCTCCAGTTGAGCTGAGAGTTGAAGCAGCATTACCAGAAGCACTAGAAGTAATGCCTGAGGTTGCAGAGGCGAGATCAGACGAGGAGCTTGAAAGAGCAACAGATTCCGAGGAGGCAGTGGTAACATCACTAGTCACAGATGAAGAGCTAATACCAGACTCTTCAGATGAGCTCAGTTGCTCAGTGGAACTAGCACTGGCTGTGGATGATATAGTTGAGCTGGTTTCGTCTGCTAAGCCAGATGATGAGCTCGTGCTGCTAATGGTTGATGAAGAAACGCTTGCTGAAGATGACAAAACCCATTCCAAAGTATTGGATAGTCTGAAGGTCTTCACTTCTCTCTTCGCAAACCTTCTGTTATCATCTCTTGTGACAACAACATCAACAATCAAGGTATACTGTCTTCCTGGGACACCGTTGTTGTAGACATGTAAGATCATCTCTCCATCAATGTCAATGGCAGTTTCATAAGAAATATCAAAAGTAAGATCTTGGACATCGTAAATCACAGGTGGGACAGTCACATCAGCAACAGAGAGAGCTAGACTCTTGTATGTGTAGTTCACACCATCAGTAGTAGCAAGTAATTCAGCTTTAGTCCATGGACCCAAAACACCTGGTACGTGGACTTGCCAGTATGGGTTACCATCAACAAGAACACCTTCAATCCATGGCGATGCTGCATCAGTAGCCGATGATGAAGATGAGCTTGCACTCGAAGACAAAGACGAAGAAGAGGAAATGGATGACAGTAAGGATGAAGAGGTTGTATCTGAGGAAACCACTGAGCTAGATGATGATGATGATGATGATGATGATGATCCACTTGCAGAAGATGATGCGGCACTTGATGATGAAGATAAATCATCTGATGAGGAGGATGAAGCACTCGAGGAACCAATAGAGTCGGAGCTAGATGACGAGTTCGTCTCATCACTTGATCTAGATATAGGTGAAGAATTGCTCAAGCTAGCAGATGAGGACTGGGCACTGGAGGCGCTAGATGTAAATGAAGATGGAACGCTTGATGATGAGCCCAAAAATCCATTACCGTCAGCTGGGTCAAGAGTATTCGTGTTCAAGTCGCTTGATGGGGATGATGAACTAGCAGAGGATGGAATCAAATTTGAAGCATCTGTTCCTGAAGAAGTTGTGGAAGAGGAAGCTAGACCACTTGAAGAAGAAGATGAACCACTTGAAGGAGTAACAAAGTCAGAGCTGGTAAAGGATGAGCTTGAGGCATCGCTTGAACTTGAAACAGCTGAAGGGGTGCTTAAGACATCACTTGAGCTAGAGGCGGCTGAAGAAGTGCTTGAAACGCCAGGTAAGGATTCGCTAGCAGATGAGGACTGTACACTGGAGACACTGGATGTGAATGAAGATGGGACGCTTGACGATGAGCCCAAAAATCCATTACCATCAGCCGGATCGATAGTATTAGTGTTCAGGTGACTCGATTGTGAGGATGGGCTGTCAGAAGATGAAACCAATGATGAGACCTCAGTTGGTGAAGAAGATACTTCCGATGAAGCTTGCGATGAAGCTTGAGAAGACACTTGAGAAGATCTCAGTTCGCTTGAGCTTGACGTGATGGAGCTTGAGCCATTAGCTATGTTTGAACTTTCTGAAGCCGAACTTGAGCTTGAAGAGACCGATGAGCTGCCTAATGAACTGGCTGGGCTTCCGGAAATTGAAGATGAGGACGAGGAGGACGAGGAGGATGAAGATAGATCAGAAGACTCAGTAGACGATTGTTGAGAAGATGATCCTTCTGTAGCCACATTTCCATCTGGACCTAAAGTGTTTGTAGAAGTATCTGAGCTTGAAGAAGCTGAAGAGGCAATAGTGTTTGGAGTGGACGATAATGTCGATGATACTTCAGAAGAGCTAGACGATACTCCAAATATCCAACTACCTGATGAGGGAGAGACAGCATCGCTAGTGGAAGATGAAGATACCACAAAAGTGCTCACTAAGCTGCTCGATGAATTGAAGTAACCAGAGAATACAGAGCTGGAAGACGACACAAGAGAGCTCAATTGGGATTGGGAAGGAGCTTGACTTGTAATGGAACTGGCAGATGACACTGAGGTAGACGACGAGATAGTTGGTGCACCTGAAGATGAAGCAAGGCTAGAAGCTAAAGATGAATCCAGCGATGAGCTTGTCACTGTTTCTGAGACACTATTACTGGAAGATTGTGATTGAGATGTAGCAAGACTCGAAACACTGGAAACATCAGCGGAAGATGACAATGGGGATGATGTAGTAGTAGATAGCTCCGAAGACGATTCTGTAGAGGCTGGTTCATTTGAAGTTGAAGACTCTAAGACAGAGGACGCATCAGAAGCAGCAGAGGATGATGATTGTTCTGAAGAGCTTGACGATGGGCTTGCTGATGACACTTCTGAGGAAGAAACTGAAGAGGAAGCTAAGCTTTCCGAGCTCGAGACAGTTTCGGAGTTTGAAGATGATGAACCTGAGCTGGAGCTTGGTGATGAGGAAGTTATCACTTCAATAGACGAGCTTGGAGAGATACTTGAAGCATCAGAAGAGGAGCTGGAGACTGTTGGTGATAAAGTTTGCGAAGAGCTTAGACTTTCAGAGGCACTGGAGCTTTCGGATGATCTGGAGCTAGTTTCAGATGAGCTTGGGGTCTCAGAGGAGCTGAAGATTGAACTTTCAGATGAACTTGAGCTGGTGCTGGTGCTTGAGACTTCAAATGAGCTGGAGCTTTCAGAGGAGCTCGAACTTGAAGCTTCAGAGGAGCTGGTGCTTGAGACTTCAGATGAGCTTGAACTCAAAGCCTCGGATTGGCTGGAGCTTGAACTTGCAGATGGGATTGAGCTGGAGCTAGAGCTTGAGACTTCAGATGAGCTTGAGCTCGAAACCTCGGATGAGTTGGTGCTTGAGACTTCGGATGAGCTGGTGCTTTCAGAAGAGCTCGAACTTGAAGCTTCGGATGAGCTGGTGCTTGAGACTTCAGATGAGCTTGAGCTCGAAACCTCGGATGAGCTGGTGCTTGAGACCTCAGAGGAACTGGAGCTAGTGCTTGAGCTATCAACGGAGCTTGAGCTTTCAATGGAGCTTGAGGTTTCAGAGGAGCTAGAACTTTCAACGGAGCTTGGACTTTGAGATGAGCTTGAACTTTCAGGCGAGCTAGAGCCAAAGCTTGAGTTTGAGGTTCCAGATGTACTTGAGCTTAGGATTTCAGATGAGCTTGAGCTAGTACTTGAGCCTTGGGAGGAGCTTGGAAATTCAGATGAGCTTTCAATGGAGCTTTCAATGGAGCTAGATGAGCTAGATGAGCTAGAAATAGCGCTTTCAGAAGAGCTGGCTGGCTGAGAGGAGGATGCACTTGAGCTGCTTTCGACAGATGAGCTAGCAATTGTACTCTCAGTGGTGATAGAAGCAATTGAACTTGAAGACGAGCTTGACAATGCTGAGGCGGAAGAGCTGCTGATCGAGCTTTCTGAAGATGAGCTGATGACTGAGCTCTCGTATGACGACAATATAGAGGAAGATGATGAAGTTGCTGAACTGGATGAAATGGAAGAGCTGGTGCTGGAGACACTTGATTCTGAGCTTGAAGAGCTGGAAGTCGTTGTTAACTCTAATGTGTTACTCACAAGATAAGTGGTGTCCGCTCTCTTTCTTTTAGCGGAACCAGACACTGTTTCAACTTCTGGAATAACAACTTGTGCCCTCATAATGAATCTCATAGTACCAGAAATTCGACTGGCGAATATACGCGTAATGAGAGTAGCGTCTGAATCAATTGCACCATAACTAAAAGAAAAAGAAGTTTTTGAATAGGAAGGTTGAATAACAGCTTTATACTCTGTTCCTCCTGATGAGATAAAACTAGTCGCATTTATCAATGTGTAGTTTGTGAACTCAACTGCCGAATCAATGTCAACAAAGTCCCACTGAAGTGAGCCAGGAGCATAAATTTCCCAGTGAGGATCCTCATCTATGAAGTACCCTATAATGTATGGAACACCTGAGTCAGAAGTTTCTGATGAGGTCTGGGCCAGTGCTAGCCCTAACTGGACGGTTATCCAAAGTAATCCTTTTATAATTGATGATGACCGCATATAGGTTAAATTGGGGCCAACTGAATCGATAGATTTGATTTGTATGGGCTTCAAATAAGGTTCAACTTTCAAAAGATGGACATTTGCAGGTATATTTAAACACTAGGAAGAGAAGCCTTAAAAAGCTTGACCGTGTGGCTCGTTATTGCTTTGGACTCTTGACTCTTGACGTATATGTCTAGGAACACAGAACTTTGAAGAGATGTGATGCAAGTGATGAGCCATGAGCATGCGCTTGCGCATATAACATGCGAGTACCAACTTAGCAAGTGCTGTTTTATTATGGGAAGAGTTGACCAGGTTTCAAAGAATAGCTGCAAAACTAACGTGGCTCTGCTTAAAATGACAAGTTGGGTCGAAGTAGTACGTCCGTTCAATTATTATCTGGTCCCGGGCCCCGCTGGGCGCTGGCCGCTGGGCCCTGAGTCCTGACGCGTAGCTTATCAGTCGTCTTCTACTACGTACGTACGTAGAGATCCCTGGGCCCTTAGCATTGTGGTTAAACTGTGAAGCGTCACCCAAACTTCAAAGAGTTGACGAGTATATCGAGCACTCATTTTGGCGTTCAGGCGAGTTCGGTTCCCTCAAAGCTCGGAAGAGCGTGTAGATCCAGAAGCCGTTGACAACAAAAGTGGGCAGCCTCATTACGATCTGGATTTGGCACTTTGTTGAGCAAGGGATGATCAAGTCTATGTGCTGCTGCTTCAACTGCAGCTTTTCTCAAGATTTTTTTGTAGAAATGAACGAAACGCGAAACTGAAAATGGCTGGTTAATTGACAAAAGAAAGAGTGGACAGTGGACACTAGACAGTGGACATCAGAAGTTAGAAGTTAGGGCAAAGAAGTACGAAAACCCCTTTCTATTGTCGATTCGTCAACTTGAGGTCTTAGAGCTTAGTGAGATTGGTCAAGTTCACGAGTGGAATGTACAACTTCACCACTCGTAGATCTACCTTTCCCAACGGGTTCGTAGATCAGACTTCAAGGTTCAGATGCCAGATCGGATCACCAGATCAAGATTTCGTGAGACAACGTCACGAGAAATTCTGTGCGTTGTTTGAGACAAATAATTATGAGACCAAGGGCCGGATATTCATTCAAAGTTAGCTGTTAACCTATGTAAAACTATTTCTTATGAATGTAACTGTCGGCCATACGAACAGTTGAGTTCACTTGTATTAGTTTCGAGTTTAAAGCATTCGACAGTCTATACTCTACATAGCTTTAACAGTCTAGTGTTCAAACTTCAGTGTTCACTGTTCAGGCAACCTCATTTACGATTTCTTGATTGTTTTCCTTACGCGCAAAACTTACGAAGTTACTGTCAAAATGTGACGCGTATTATTTCTACTTGTCAAATTTTGCGTAATTATTTGAGCGTAATTCCCAAGAATTCAAGATCCTAATCGAATTTCAACCATAGCCCGGGATGAAATGAAATTGCGTATCGTACCTTTAAAGTTCAGACTTATGTTTGGTATCGGGTATAATGCTCACTTTGTCAAATAACTTTAAACTCTAAAGCAACACTAGGCTAAAGATTAGCCGTTACATTAAATGTGCAGTGTGCACGTACTGAAGATCTTCATGTATATCAAGTTCGAACTGAATAGTAATCCCTGCTCTCACTATCATTGTGATTTGTAATTTGTGTGAGACGTGACCCCTCATCGTTGTCTCAAACGTTTCTAAATCAACATAAAAACTCCCTTCACAACCTCTCAAGACTCATAGTATATGTCTTGTATCGGAAAATGTCGTGTCTAAATTGTCAAGATTCGATCCATTAAAAATTTGCTCACTTTTCTTCATTCTACGTTTCAACTATGATATCAAGTGCGGGAAAATTCTTGAGGTCTTGTACGTATAACTTGTTCATATGATGATTTTCAGCTATCCCTAGTAAGCTGTTAATTTATGCTGCCGATCATATCGAATGTGCTGTAGGCCTGAGTCTTGTATGCGAGTTCAGATCTGCAGGCGTAAAGTATCGTAGAACTACGATTCGAAATTCGAATGTTCTTTAACCGGCCGACTTCCAAAAGAACGAACCCTCCGAATTACCTGAGCACTATCGTCCCTGCCTACATTGAGATTTGATAGATACTCAAGTCTAGACACCATCTACGTGCAATGCTAGACCATCTATATAGGTTGTGTTCTGGTGTATCTAAGATCACTCTAGTTTTGTATGGTTAACAAGCTTCAGCTCAAGGGAAGAGTACCTAAATACACATCTTATGTCTATGCCCCCTTCCTGCTCGGATCATATCGATTTCCTACAGACGTTGATGGCATAACGATAGATACTTCGTCATGGAGCAGCACTTCATGGTAATTACTACGAGATTTCTACTGCCAGCATTGGCTAGTAGTTGTGAGTGATGCGAAGACCTCAATACGTCAACTTGATTCATTTTTCCGAGTGATTGATCAATGTGACGATTGCAGATCGGCTCAATCAATTTGAGGAGCAATATTAATGAAAAATGAGGCTCTTCTGATATGACAAATCCATCGTTGGCTATATACAATCCTCGCTTGAGCGGTGGATGCATCTTTTTGGCGACTCATCAAAACCAAGGAGGAAGTGTTCACCTAGTATACCTGCAACTACAAGTAAGTTAACTCAAGTTTTCGGCTATCTAGCAGTAGTTGAGCTGAATCATGCGCAAACTGAACTCATTATCACTACAAAATGTATACATAATTCAATAGTCTGATATTCTATACTAATAAGTAAAATAAATACATATAACAAAAAGTCACTTCAAATAATTAAGAATAGTAAAGTGGAAATAATCGTGAAAAGGCTGGAACTCAAGAAAGGAGCACCACCCTCGAATGTCGAAAGTGTACCAACGCTTCCAGCTGCAATACCAGAAACTGAGGTGGAAACAGTAGAGCCTCCGATACTTGTAGCACGAGCTTGAGGAGAAGTCGACTGAGCTTCTTGGGTATAAGTTTTTCTGGTCAAGGAACCATTAGCATCGGTTGTAGTAGAAACAACAATCACGTTAACTTTGGTTGTGGTAATTCCATTAGAGTTAACGGTTGTAATGGCAGCATCAGAAGCACCATTAGCTGTAGAAGCAACACCTTGCGAACCAGATTGTGCCACCGTTGTTTCATCTGATGGTGACACGGTGGAAACAGCAGCAGTAGTAGTAATAACTGAACCTTGATCATCAGTGAAAGTAGTAAGTCTTGATGAAGTTGAAATTGGTGCTGTACTGACAATTGTGGTGATTGAACCTTCAGCATCTGTCTTGACTGTCGTGGTCAATACACCAGTTGTAACAACACCATTGGCGGTTGTGTAGACTATGGTTTGTTCACTCTTTGCTGCATCTGAATTGGTAGCAGATGGTCCTTCACCTGTGGTGGAAACAACATCAGTATGTGTTGAGCCATTGGAATCAGTGTATGTAGTTGTGTAAACATGAGCGGTTGGAACTGGGACAGTAACATCATGAGTGGTAACAGATCCATCAGCTGCTGTTGAAGTAACTTGGGTAAAAATACCAGATGTTGTGGAGCCATTAGCATCTGTGTAAATGGTTGTGGATCCAATTGATGGCTTGTTTGGTCTTGTGATGGTGGAAGTGATAACTGATCCATTGGCATCAGTAGAGGTAGTGGTAAACACATAGGTCGAAGGAGTAACTGTTTTGCTGATTTCGTATGTCTTAGTTGTACCATCCTTAGTAATAGTACTAGTTTCTGTTACAGCTGCTTTTGGAGCAGAGTCACCAGTAAAAGCACTTGCTGAAGTGGTCAATGGACAATAAGTTATGTACTGTGTAACTGTACCATCTCTAGTTTCAGTGACGACAGTAACACCGGTGGTGACAGCAACAGTGGAACATTTGTCTTCAGAGCAGGATGTAACAGTGACGACAGTGGTACTTGGTTGAGCATGAGAGGTTGAGACAACATTAGTGGCTGTTGTAAGTGGACAGTATGTGGTATATTCTGTCACTGTACCGTCTTTAGTTTCTGTCACGACAGTAACACCAGTGGTGACTGGAACAGTTGAGCACTTGTCCCCAGAACATGAGGTCACTGTAACAACAGTTGTGCTTGGTTGAGCATTAGCAGTAGTGGTCGAAACAGAGGTATCTGATGTCAATGGATAGTATGTAGTGTATTCAGTGACAGATCCTTCAATCGTTTCAGTGATGACAGTAACCCCGGTGGTAATTGGTCTTTCTGAACATCCATTATCCGAACAGGAAGTAACAGTAATAACTGTAGTGCTTTGCTCGTCCGTCGTTGCAGTGGAGGTTTCAATAGTGGTAGGTTCAGTTGATGTGATAGTTGAAGCAGCATTACCAGAAGCACTGGAAGTGACGCCTGAGGTAGCAGAGGCGAGATCAGACGAGGAGCTTGAGAGAGTAACAGATCCCGATGAGGTAGTAGTGACATCACTAGTCACATATGAAGAGCTAATACCAGACTCTTCAGAAGAGCTCAGTTGCTCAGTGGAGCTAGCACTGGCTGTAGATAGTATAGTTGATCCAGTTTCGTCTGCTAAGCCAGATGATGTGCTTGTGCTGCTGATGGTTGATGAAGAAACACTTGCTGAAGATGACAAAACCCATTCCAAAGTATTGGATAGTCTGAAGGTCTTCACTTCTCTCTTCGCAAACCTTCTGTTGTCATCTCTTGTGACAACAACATCAACAATCAAGGTATACTGTCTTCCTGGGACACCGTTGTTGTAGACATGTAAGATCATCTCTCCATCAATGTCAATGGCAGTTTCATAAGAAATATCAAAAGTAAGATCTTGGACATCGTAAATCACAGGTGGAACAGTCACATCAGCAACAGAGAGAGCTAGACTCTTGTATGTGTAGTTCACACCATCTGTGGTAGCAAGTAATTCAGCTTTGGTCCATGGACCCAAAACACCTGGTACGTGAACTTGCCAGTATGGGTGACCATCAACAAGAACACCTTCAATCCACGGCGAAGCCGCATCAGTAGCCGATGATGACGATGAGCTTGCACTCGAAGACAAAGACGAAGAAGAGGAGATGGATGATAGTAAGGATGAAGAGGTTGTATCTGAGGAAACCACTGAGCTAGATGATGATGATGATGATGATCCACTTGCAGAAGACGATGCGGCACTTGATGATGAAGATAAACCATCTGATGAGGAGGATGAAGCACTCGAGGAACCAATAGAGTCGGAGCTAGATGACGAGCTCGTCTCATCACTTGAGCTAGATATAGGTGAAGAATTGCTCAATCTAGCAGATGAGGACTGCACACTCGAAACACTTGAAGTGAATGAGGACGGACCACTTGATGCTGAGCCCAAAAATCTATTTCCATCAGCTGGATCGATAGTATTAGTGTTCAAGTCACTCGATTGTGAGTATGTGCTGTCATAAGATGAGACCAATGATGAGACACCAGTTGTTATTGAAGAGACTTTCGAAGAAGATTGCGATGAAGCTTGAGAAGAGACCAATCCGCTTGAGCTCGACGTGAAGGAGATTGAGCTACTAACTGTGCTTGGGGTTTCTTCACTTGAGATTTCTGTGGCGGAACCTGAGTTTGAAGAGTAGGATAGGCTGGCTAACGAGCTGGCTATGCTCCCAGAGATTGAAGATGATGACGATGATGATGAGGATGGGGATGAGGATGATGGAGAAAAAACATTTGCCGATGATCTAGTGGACGAAGAGGTGAATGACGCAGAGGATCTTTCAGTAGATAACTGCTGAGATGAAGACCCTTCTGTAACCACATTTCCATCTGGACCTAAAGTGTTTGTAGAAGTATTTGACTCACTACTTGTATAGCTTGACTTTGAAGACAATGAGCTGGTTGGAGAACTTCTGATATCATTGGTGGATGAACTTGAATAATCCGAAGAGGCAATACTGCTTGAAGTCGATGACAATGTCGATGATACGTCTGAAGAGCTTGAGCTTAGTCCAAACATCCAATCATCAGATGAAGAAGAGGCAACATCGCTGGTTAAAGACGACGTCACCACAAAAGTGCTCACTAAGCTGCTCGATGAATTGAAGTACCCAGAGAATATAGGGCTGGAAGAGGACACAAAAGAGCTCAATTGGGATTCAGAAGAAGCTTGTCTGGTAACGGAACTAGTAGAGCTCACTGGGGCAGACGAAGAGATAGTTGAAGATTTTGAAGAAACTGGATCAATGCTAGAAGCTGAAGCTGATATTTGTGTTGTAGATGAATCCATTGATGAGCTTGATAAAACACTCTCACTGGAGTATTGTGAAAGTGATAAGCTGGATACAGAGGTCACAGAGGATGAGACTGATTCTGCAAAGACTGATTCGCTTGATGTTGAGAATCCTGAGATAGAGGACTCATCAGAAGTTGCGGACGATGAACTTTGTAAAAACAAGCTGGAGCTTGAAATTGCGGAGATGGAGCTTGAAGTTTCAGATGATATGGAGTTCAAGCTTTCAGATGAGCTTGAAGTTTCGAGTAGGCTGGAACTAGCGCTTGCGCTTTCAGATGAACTTAAGCTTTCAAGTGAGCTTGCGCTAGAGCTTGGGGTTCCAGAAGAGCTTGCGATTGAAGTTTGAGAGGATCTAGAGCTTTCAATAGAGCTGGATATTGAGCTCGAGCTTTCATATAAGCTCAACGCTTCGAAGGCGCTAATACTTTCAGATGAGCTGGAACTAGAGCTTAACATTTCAGAGAAGCTGGAGCTTTGAGATGAGCTGGAAGATTCCGATGAGCTGGAGCTTTGAGGTGAGCTGGAAGACTCCGGTGAGCTGGAGCTTTCAAATGAGCTGCCAGAGGAGCTAGAGCTTTCAGAGGAGCTGGAGCTGGAGCTTGCACTTTGAGATGAGCTTGAACTTTCGGATCTGGAGCTTGCACTTTCGGAAGAACTTTCAAAGGAGCTAGAACTTGAGCTTGGGCTTTCTGATGAGATGGAGCTGGAGCTTGAGATTTCTGATGAGCTTGAACTTTCGGAGGTGATGGCACTTTCTGATGGGCTGGAGCTAGTACTTGGGCTTTCAGATGATGCTGAGCTTGCACTTTCTGATGAGCTTGAGCTTTCAGTGGAGCTTGCGCTTTCTGACGAGCTTGAAATTTCTGATGAGCTAGATCTTGCACTTGAAACATCAGATATAGAGCTAGTGCTTGATATTTCAGATGAGCTTGCGCTTGAAGATGAGATTGAGCTCAAACTTGAGCTTTCGGATGAGCTTGCACTTTCAGAGGAGCTAGAGTTTGCACTAGAGACTTCAGATGTTGTTGAGCTTGAACTTGAGCTTTCAGATGAACTTTTCAACGAACTTGCAAATTCTGAAGAGCTAGAGCTTGCACTTGAAGCATCGGATGAGATGGAGCTAGAGCTTGAGACTTCAGATGATATTGAGCTTGGAATTGAGCTTGAACTTGCACTTTCAGATGAGCTTGAATTTTCTGACGAGCTTGCAATTTCTGACGAGCTAGGGCTTGCACTTGAAACATCAGATGAGATGGAGCTAGAGCTTGACACTTCAGATGATACTGAGCTTGAAATTGAGCTTGAAATTGAGCTTGAACTTGCACTTTCAGATGAGCTTGAATTTTCTGACGAGCTAGAGCTTGCATTTGAAACATCAGATGAGATGGAGCTAGAGCTTGAGATTTCAGATGGGATTGAGCTAAAACCTGAGCTTTCGGAGGAGCTTGCACTTTCTGAGGAGCTAGAGTTTGCACTTGAGACCTCAGATGATGTTGAGCTTGAACTTGAGCTTTCAGATGAACTTGAACTTGTCAACGAACTTGCAATTTCTGATGAGCTAGTGCTTGCACTTGAAACAGCAGATGAGATGGATCTAGAGCTTGAGATTTCAGATGATATTGAGCTTGCAGATGTTGCAGATGTGATTGAGCTAGAACTTGAGCTTTCGGATGAGCTAGAACTTTCAGAGGTGCTAGTGCTAGTGCTTGAGCTTTCAAATGAGCTGGAGCTGGAGCTTTCAAATGAGCTGGAACTAGAGGTTGAAGAAGATGGGCTTGAAATGCTTTCAGAAGATGAGCTAACAATGGAGCTTTCAGATGATAGGCTGGTGAGAGAAGAAGCTGGAGTTGAAGATGAGCTTAATGGTTCCGAAGACGATGAGCTAATAATCGAGCTTTCTGAAGATGAGCTGAAGACCGAGCTTTCAGAAGATAAGTTAATAGAAGAGCTCTCGGATGACGACAGTAAAGAGCTTGAGCTTTCCGAAGATGATGAGGATGACGTTGCTGAATTGGAAGAGCTGGTGCTGATAGTACTTGAATCTGAACTCGAGGAGCTTGAAGAGCTTGCAGAGCTTGAAGAGCTTGAAGCTGTTGTCAACTCTAACGTGTTACTCACCAAATAAGTAGTGTCGGCTCTCTTCCTTTTCTTGGCAGTACCATGTACGACTTCTACTTCTCCTTCGTCTTCTGTTGGTGTTGTTTCCTCTGTAACACCGTCCCACACAATAATTTGTGCCTTCAAAATGAATCTCATAGTACCAGAATTACGACTGGCGAATATACGCGTGAGAAGAATATCATCAGTTCCAATACTGCCAACGTAGTCGTAGTAAAAAACGCTGTCTTCAATAACGGCTTGAGTTTCAGATGCTTGATACTCGGTTCCACTTGCTAAAACACCAAGAGTCACACTTGACACTGTGTAGTTGGTAAAATCACTCGTAGAGTCGCATGTAAGAATTGTCCAATTGAGCGAGCCAGGAATACTAATTTCCCAGTGTGGATCCTCATCTATGAAGTAACCTGTCATATATGGCACACTTGTTGCTAAAGCGATATCCGAGGATTCTGATGATGATGATGATGAAGATAACGATGATGATAACGATGATGATAATGATGATTCAAATGAAGAAGCCTGGGCCAATATTAGCCCTGATTGGATGGCTATCCAAAGAAAGGTCGTTGAGAGATATGATGACCGCATAGAAGTTCTATTGTAGTCAATTGATAGTTGGAATTTGTATGGAGCTCAGATAGGTTCAACTTTTAAAAAATGAACAAATGCTGTCATATATATAATTGATGGGAAGGGCATTAATGATGAAAGCCAGAAATAGCTTGACCTTGTGGATCTCGACTCTTGAGCATTGTTGATCAGATGTCCATTGTCTAGGAAGGAGAGGCAATGCAATGGGGCATTAGTCTGTACTTGCGCACCTAACATGCGGTATCAGCATCATCTGGGATTCTGGAGTCTGTAATATGTATCATGTACTGTGCTGCTTCGCAGCTTCAGTATGAGTAAAACTGACCAGGTTTCGAATATTAGCTGCAAAGTTAACATGCCTCTGCTTGAACTAAGATCCGTAGAAAGGTTAATCGAATGTAATTGAGTCTTGAAGCAGATTCCATTCGAATTAGGTATCCTCAGTCCTGGGCCCTGACGCGTAGCATACGCTTATCAGTCACTGATATCAAAATTTCTTAGCATCGAGGTTAAAGCGCCTATCCGATTCCCAAGAGAAGTAAACAGTCATGAAATAGGCTTAAAAGCAATTATTTCTGCAACCTTCATATGGATATTATATCCTTTGCCCCCTAATTTGTGGAAAAGTTGTGATGCAGAAGGTCGTTGACAGCCTGAAAGAGAAATGTAGAAGCTAAACCTCAGACCTTGAGAGACTGGAATCCGTAGCCGCTCCTATTGTCTTTCAGATCTAGTTACATTAACCTTTGCGTTAACAATCCAGCTTCAAGACGCATTTGCCCATTCGATGATGTGTCTGATTGTGTCAGATATTGCTCGAATATTTTTTGAATTTTCCGACGGGATCGTAGATCAGTTCAGATTTGAATCGAGTTTGATCACCAGATCAAGATTTTGATAGACAACGTCATGAGAAGTTCTGTGCATTGTTTGAGACAAATCCAAAGGTTCCAAGTTTAAACTCCAGTATTGCTTGTTGTTGACTCCAGAGTCCAAACTATTCTCCGTCGTCACAGCTTTACGATCATTCTTTTTTTTCCTTCCGTTACCCTTAGTCTTAGTTTAATCGACTTAGTAGGTTGTAAACAGTACCGTTAGATAACCTTATTACGCGTTGCCGATAACTATATACATTTTGAATAGGGAATTTATGTCAGAAAGTGACGCGTATTATTCAGCGTAGTTGTCAGATCTTGCGTTCTTTCATTTGCGATATCCACTGGAGTCTGGATTCTGGAACGTCTTCAAGAAGTTAGAAAACAGGTTCCAATACATTACAAACCATAGACCATGTGTTACAACTTACAGGTAGTACGTAGTTATACGTACAAGGTTTTTGAAACCTGCTATTTGGTACCTGCTCACTATTCAAACATTTCACCATCGGAATTGCGAAGTTGGGATAGTCTCATCGATGGTGTTAGACATTGGTCAACATGATATCTAAAAGTAAAGACCTTCCGAGTTCATATACAAAGTGGGCTCCCATTCCTGGCACCTGCCCCTCGCCATGGCCCATCATCGTGTGAGTCGTGACATAGGTCTCAGGCTTCAGCCTTTAGGTCTCAGTTACTCGTCACTGTCATACAATCCGTATCTCCATGTCTCACCGAAAAGCCATGTTGACTTTAAGGTCTTTGTAATTTGCTCAACTTTGCAACTCTGAAAGCTAAGCCTACGTATGTAATTCTCAAAACCTACGTAATATTTTTCATTTATCCATCGACTCACTCGTGACTCTACAGTGTACAATGTACATGTAATGATTAAGATCCCGATTTCAGTGTTTCCCCATATCTCGTTGCTTTAAGATGCACAACATTCATTCGAAAGAGTTGCATGTGGGTTTACACTTTACACTTCAAAGTTGAAGAATTACTGGTACACGTCAAATAAATTTATCGTAGAACTGCATTTCGAATATTCTATGGCATTGATAACGAACAGTCGATCACATTGTACATCTTGAGAAAGGTTTCTCAGACTTAGCGCCGAGGTTTTATTGTAGTTTTCATACAAGTCAGTCAATAGGTAATCCAAGATCCATTGTTGCTTGATCAGGTATGGAGCGGAATTGCTGAATTGCAAGATTGTTTTCGAGCACCAGAGCCTTTGCTTCCTGGGATTCTAGTTTTATTCAGATGAACAAAATGGTTTTGAGGGTCATTATGGTCTAAGCTTAATCTTCCGGTGGACAAGTTCCCCAGCTGGCGAAGGATACTCGAGTCCAGCTCTTCGTACCCGGCAACCAGAACAGAAAGAAGGCACCAGACCAAGATACTTATGTAGTTCATTAGCATGGTGTGACTGGTAAGGGACTTCACTGAGAGCCCGTTGTACATACACCTTCTCTGAGGATGTCTCTGATGATGAGTTTGATATCGAAGCACCAAAGATCATTTCAAACAATACTATCTTGTCCAATAGAAGGTTTAACCAAGGCTGTTTTGAGCAAATGGAGAGACAGCATAGGTAGTAATACCCTTTTGAGCTGGGGAACCTAAAGAACCCCACCATCCCATATATGTTTTAGCTTGTGGACCACCACCCATTTTGATCTGATTAGTTTGTTGTTGATTTGGTTGTTCTGGTTAACAAAGGAATCTCCAAAAGTTCAGGTAAAGATTTATACAAACGAGTACTCTGAATTTTTAAGCCTGCGATTCGATTCGAGGAAATTTGTTTTTGGAATCAGGCCCAGTCTTATAATAGATTCGGGGTGGTTTGTTGTACGATAATCAGCATCGCTTCCCTACCAGGACCAGCGGAGTGTTGATCTAGCGCATGGAGGAGGATGTATGTTCCACCGTTTCAATGTACTATATTACTTGTTCTGTTGGGTCACTGCTCTTCCTCATAAATTACTAAAAGCTTTTCGTCAGACCTGTGATCGATTAAATTAGACTTATTTTTAGATATGTTAAGCTTTTAGTGACGTTCAAATCCCGGCAGCTCTTGATCAATAGAATCTTGATTACGTAAGAGCACAGGGATTGTTAGCTAATTTCAATTATATAAAACAACAACTAAAGTGTCCCAATAATCAAAGCTTTTAGTTTCATGCTACTCTATTTTACTCAATTTCCTTAAATATCTTCCAATTTGAGAACTTCATTGGTCTATAAAACATAGTTTTTCAAAAAAAACTGCACCTAAACAATTTGCTTCACGTTTGCAAATCCCAAAAATACAAAATTTTTAAATTATATAATTTTAAAAATCTTTGTGTTTTTGATGTTTCTTGAGAAGACCTCAACTGTGATTCTACTGCACATATGGTTTACAGGCCTTCAACAAGTGTCTCATCAGTTGAATACCGTTTTAAAGCCGCTTATAGGCGGCAATTCATGACCGCGAATGTGTTCTGCAAAGCTTTAGGAAAGAGAAATTAAATAAAAATTGAAAATTTTAACCAGCTTTCATCTTCTTCTCACCACTTTGGCTTTACGCAGGCTCGTCAACGAATACGAAAGTGATCTAAAAATCAGAAGGGAACTATCCTGTATGACTGGGTCAATAGCCAGCGATAGTCCTGTTCGATTAGAAGCAAAAAAAAGTTTTTTTTTTTTTTTTTTTTCAGAGGTAAAGTGGCTTTTATTTCTATACATTTTTTTTTTTTTTTTAATCATATTCATGTATTGGTTATAAAGCTTGTATATATATTCATTTGGTTATAGTCTAGCTCCATTGAGATAGAAAAAATGATGCTTTCTTACTTCTTCATAGTCATATCTTTTCTCAAACAATTTATCGAATAACTAGAGATTTTTCTTTATAATCTAATTATCCGAGTATTGATACTTAGATTGACTTTTTAGCATCAACTATGGACCTAGACTTGAAATGTCTCATTCATAATGTTTGGAGTAAAGTATCAATAGAGTTGTTTGTAGATTATCGATTCATTCTG
>JAJLXP010000168.1:0-17640 GCA_030674255.1 Hansenula queroliae | reverse complement strand
AATCATGTCAAAATCCACCTGCTACTACTACAATTTTGAAAAGAAAATGAGCTCTGGTGATTACATAATCAAACACATTGCTAATTCCGATAATTTCCACACCCTGATGAGATTAAATGCATTCATGATGAGCAAAGAAGATACGGTATTTCACTTTTTCCATTTGCGGTCTACCTGTGCACATTTGAACTGGACTCCTACGCGTTTGTTCCCGTGTATGAGACACATGTAATAACCCAAAGCGTAACCATTAATTAACAGTTCCCATTCGCGGTGGTTTCGCGGGACATTATAGCTGTATTATACTCAGCTTGGAGTGGATTTGGCTACCTAGGGTGTCCAGCTCGAGTGATTGGTTGTCATTGTGGCTCATGCTAGTCGAAGTAATATATAGTGGTGTCTCACATCGTCGTACAGAAAGGTCGCCAGGCCAATAGGTTAGCGATTATGCCATCGATGGGGCGCTTCTACAGAGCTGAGAGTACCAAGAACCTCAAATCAACCGAGCTGAATCTCAGCCTGTTTTAAATAGTACCCTCAACAATATTGACTTGATGAATTCAGCTAGAGCTTAATGCAATACGTCGGAGAGCTTATCATTCCCATGAAGCATATACAGTAGCACATGGCTCTGCTTTGTTTAGCTTGCACAGCGTCTTAAGTCAAACTAGAAGATTCAATCTCAACGGTTTCTCGATTAGTAATGATCAGCAGCACTACTTCCACTGGTTCAGATCTCAACGTATAAATACCAAGGCACATCTCCCTTACAAATTTAACCACACCCTTGATAATCAATTTGTAACACTACAGACGACAAAGTACACCAAATCGACCATGACAAACCCAGAGGACAACCCATACTTGACCAAACCAAGTGATGCGACCCCTTACTTCATCCCAAGGGTCCACCCAACCGTCGGGACAGCCATTGAAAACACTGAACCTGTGCCTAAACTATTCACACCATTGACGATCAAGGGCACCACATTTGCCAATAGAGTTGGTGTTTCACCAATGTGTACTTATTCCGCCGACCACACTCCTGGTCCAAACTTAGCCAAGGCCACTCAATTCCATAAGACCCATTATGGTTCACTTTCACTAAGAGGTCCTGGTTTAGTGATGATGGAGGTTAATGCTGTTTCTCCAGAAGGTAGATTATCACCAGAAGATTTGGGGCTATGGAACGATGAACAGGCAGAGATCTTGAAGGAAATTGTGCAGTTTAGTCATTCCCAAGGTGTCAAGATTGGGTTACAGATTGGACATGGTGGTAGAAAGGCTAGTGGGACTGCTATTTACAATCATTTACAAAAAGGTGTTGGTACTGAAGCTTTCGGGTGGAGTGATATCCCTGGACAGATTGTCGGTCCAAGTGCTATCACTTATGATGAGAGATCTTATGTTGTTCCATCGGAACTGACAGTGGAACAGATCCATGAGTTGGTTGAGAAGTTTGCACAGGCTGCTTATAGGGCCATTGCGATTGCAGGTGTGGATTTCTTGGAGATCCATGCTGCGCATGGTTACCTGTTGAGTAGTTTCCTCTCCGCGACTTCAAATCATCGTCAAGATCAATATGGTGGTTCATTTGAGAATAGAATCAGATTCTTGTTAGAAGTCATTGATGCCGTCAAGGTCCATTGCGCTAATACACCATTGTTTGTCAGAGTCTCCGGTTCAGAATTGGCACCAAGCGTCCCAGAGGCATGGACACCAGAGGACACAGTTAAATTATCAGACTACTTGATCGAACACGGTGTTGATGTCCTTGATGTCTCCTCTGGAGGTAACAACTCCAAGGCCGAACGTCGTAAGGCCACCCCGGGGCATCAATTACCATTTGCTGAAGTTGCCAAGAAGCATGTTGGTGATAAATTACTAGTCGCCACCGTGGGGAAGATTGAAGATGCTCATTTTGCTAATGAGATTTTGGAACAAGGTAAAGCGGATTTGATCCTTGTTGGTCGTGAGTTTTTAAAGAATCCTGGGCTCACTTGGAAATGGGCTGATGATTTGAAAGTTAGGCTGAAGCATGCGGAGCCTTATGAGTGGATCTTTTATCCAAAGCCTTTCCACAGAGATGTGAACTTATAAAGAGTTTATAGATATATAGTATGGTCAATATATATAACATCTAGATGTGGTTGCAATATGTAGTGGGCGCTTAATTTTTGTACAATTAAACCACCATGTGTGTATGGTGTATGGATTCAGGATCAATATATATGTGGTGAAGCCTTCATTTGGGGAAGCGCTCTGTCTAAAAGCCTGTAATTATTTACTATATACGTTCACTTCTAGATCGCGTGCTACTATACGTATAGAATTCTACTTGGTAATATATTTGCGTCATCAACTGTATGTGTATCAAAAATCCTGTATATATGCCAAAAACTCATCGCACTATATATATAATAAAAATCATAAAATGTAAAACCAACATAGGGAAAAAAGCCATAAAAAAAGAAGAGAAAGGGGGTCATTAACAAGAAAAGAATGGGGGGTTGTTGTGTTTGGGTCATCATAATGCTTAATCATTAGTTATTATATTAAATCTTTGTCTGTCTTTGTTTGTTTTGTGTAGTAGTAAATCTATTGGAACTGGTATGCAGACCCGATCCCTCTTGTTGGAACATGTGATAATTCCAATTGTTGAAATTTTTCTGAACTCAAATGGAAGTAGAGGCCACTGATGTTTCCTGTTCTTTGATTGAATGCAATATAATAAAACCCGGCAAATGAGGCACCGTCGATACTCTCGATTTTAGCATCTGGGACTAGAAATCTTTCCTTCCATCTCATGTAAATGTTTTCATGGTCCAAATAATTGTTATGGACATAGGACTTGTCCAAGATTTTCTTGACAGGTAGCTTATTTCTGAAATGTTGGAATTTGGTCCAGTGTTGAATATCAATCTTGTCATTGGCACCCCATTCAGAGTGTTCTGTATAAAAGGAGTATTTTTCACTAACCAGTTCAGCTTCGAAAAATGTAACAATTTCAGGGTGTGATTCTGTTAAACCTTGGATTTTCAGGTATCCTGACAAATAGCTCTTACTTAGGTCAACGCTTTGTAATTCCACCTCAACTTCATAGGTGGATCTTCCGGATTGTTGTGAACCAACGAATTTGGCACCTGGTTTCAAGATCGAAGTGGTTAATGGTTTGATTTGTGTTTGGCTGAAGAAATCCGTTAGCGTAGTTTGATGGTAGTGTTCACTAATAGTATTGTGGTGATGTAGCTGGTCTTGTGTGTATTCTGCAGAATCAAGAGAGTAGTCATTAGATAGGGATGCTACTAGTGATGGCAATGAGGCGGATGATGAAGCGATTGATGATGGTAACAATCTTTCAAACAATGGTTGTTTCACTAGTTCTGAAGTAGTTGTGGTGGTGGTGGTGGTGGTGTCATTATTTTGGGTGCAGATTGATTTTGATCTTTGTTCCTTGATAGTTTGTGGTTCGGTGATGAGCAGTGTGTCAGCGATGTCGTTTGTAGGCATTGTGTCTATAATTGCAGAGCGGCAAGCTTTCTGGGATCTACTCTATAGCTGGGTAGTAGACCATCGAATGGTAAAATTCTGGTGACTGATTCCGCTTTATAAACAAAAAATCTTTTCCTATGAACTTTAATGTGACGTTCCTTTTTGAATTTGAATTTTGCAACACTTTTGTATGCGCTGCTCTTTTCTTTTTCTGCCATACAAATTTATCGCTTCAATCGCGATTTCTAGGAATCTCAGGCTTCAGCGCTTAAGAGAAACGAATTTTTAAGAGCGTAAAATTAAAATTGCGGCGGCTAGAAATTGAATTGTGACATGTGGTGAATTGCTATACGTTCTGGTACTTTACTGGTGGCTGTAATTGTGAGGAGAACAGTGGGCGTTGCTCTGGTCACACAGAGCGCTGAGTCCAAGCCTAGCAAGCGGTGGTGGATCTGTGGTGCCTGGTCATGTGCTCAGCGCAGAACCCAAAGGGTGTCCTTCCAGTTGTTCCAGCGCTTGTCCTTCCGGAACAATTGGCCATTGGACGGATAGGGAAGCCAGGTGTCAACGGCCCATGGCTCAGAATTAGAATCGGTTCGTGATCATGAGTCAGATTAAAACATGTGGCACATACTTAATCTAGTCATGATTCACTATATAAATACACAGTGAATAGTTCATACATCGATATACCAGCCAGTATAAACAGAGGAGTGCTATTACTTCCCTAGTACAGAAACCGCAACTGACTCTTCGCGATCCAAAGTCAGATTTGCTCTTGACTCTTGATGAAAAAAATCAAGATCAGTAAATATCTCATAGACGTTATGAAAAAGTAGCCGTATCCCTTACATAAAAGCCATCGTAAGTCACAAGTGACAGTTTCATCGGTACTCCAGACTCCCACAGCAATGACTGAAGAATCTCCCTTCGCAGACCTCGACCAAATCGACGTCAACTCCAAAGACCCATACAGAGTGGCTAAGGATCTATTCGCCGGAACTATGGGTGGGATCACCCAGGTCCTTGTCGGTCAGCCATTCGATACTACTAAAGTGCGACTACAATCAGATACAACGGGTCAATACAAGAATGCATTGGACGTTGTGAAGAAATTGATCGCAAATGAAGGTCCCATGGGTTTCTACAAGGGTACATTAACACCTTTGATCGGTGTTGGTGCCTGTGTCTCGATCCAATTTGGTGTGAATGAATACATGAAGAGAAGTGTCTTTAGTGGGAGTTCCACTTTGACTAATGGTCAATACTACGTATCTGGTGTTGCCGCTGGTGTTGCCAATTCGATCCTAGCATCACCAATTGAACATGTCCGTATCAGACTACAAACACAACTTAAAGGTTCCGCGGGGCCTTTGGATATCATTAAACAGATCTATACCAAAAGCGGATTCACTCATGGGATCATGAAGGGGTTCGTGCCAACTGCTATTAGAGAAGGTCACGGGATGGGGATGTATTTCCTCACTTATGAATACTTGATCAAACAGGACATGTTGAAAAACAAAGTGGATAGAAAAGACATACCTGGTTGGAAATTATGTATGTTTGGTGCTGCCGCTGGGTATGGTATGTGGTTCACCGCTTATCCTATCGATGTGGTTAAATCGAGATTACAAACTGATAATTTGGCCAACCCGCAATACAGGGGAACATTGGACGCTATAAAGCAGATCTTCAAGACTAATGGTGTTGGTGGGTTCTTTAAAGGGTTTGGACCTACTATCCTAAGAGCCGCCCCGGCAAATGCTGCGACTTTCTACGCTTTCGAATTGACAATTAGAGCATTAGGTTAGACTCATGTACATATAATATACACATATACACCATCTAATTTTCTTCCAATCTTCTCAAGAGGTAGTCAACTTCGACTTTCTTGGTTAATGGGATAACCCAATCTTTATAAATCTTGGCCAGGTATTCAGGTTCCAATTTATTTTGCTTGGTTTGAGACCATTTCAAAGTTGGATCAGTACCATAGATTTTCCCCTTTTCAATCAATCTTTCCAAAATCTTTTCCTCCACTGCACTATTCGTTATAGCATCCTCAATCCCCTTAATATCCTTCTCTTGGATCAACTTGGTGAAACGTTCAGTCTCGTTTTGGAACTTGGCCTCAGCGACAAACTTACCAAAATGGATTCTTCTGGATAAGGCTTGTAAATTATCAATGTCACATGTGGTGCAACTACCCAAGTTTTCAGGTTGTTCACCCTCACCGGTACTAACCATTGGCACGATATGTTCGATGTAGATCTCCTTAATCAAATCATTAACATTGATTTCATCAGAATATGAGGCCAAGATTTTAGGATAGTTGATTGATGGTAACAATGGTTCCAAAATCTCATCAGGGAAAAATGGCACCTCGTCTGGTGATTCATATCTTCTGATTTGCGAATGGATCTTTTCCATATTGACAAGCGCCCAGTCTAAAAAGGAACCTTCGAAATTTGGAATGGAGATTTTACCCTTTTCGTACACTGATGGAGTCGTGTAGAATTGTGATCTTTCTATAAAGTTGAAAATGATGGTGTCCTCCATGCGCACAAGGGCATCACGGATGTTTTGTAAGTTGAGCACGGTGTCTGGTTTAAGGAAGTCCATCGCTATATGTGGCGGTATCCAAATATCTCAAGTTGTCTATTGATTTTGTTGTGAAGTTAATCTTGGAGATCTAAATGTGAGTCGTTTTCGACACTTTTTTTCACCGGTGGATCGTGACAGAACGCCGCGATTATCCGTCGGATGCCGCTACTAATACACAAACTACTATACCTTTATACAAACTATCTACACACTTGGTTCAAAGTCCACATAAATATATAGCTGTTTATAAATCATTTCATTGAATATTTAATTTCATTTAATCATTTCTGCTTCTCATACTCATCTCCCAAAATAGTCTGTAAGATCCTCTCGTTCTCACGCTGACTAGCATCCAATTTCTCCTTCTCCACATACATCCCATACGTTCTAAACCACAAGAATCTCCGTAATCTCGATACTCTCGAGGTGTCTAGTCCGTAGTTATCATACGTCCTGAACAAATCAGACTCTGTATCATCATGTAATTTTTGAGTCGCCATCATGGATTGCTCAGCTCTGTTCAATATAGCCATCCCCTGGATCGTCGTGGAAACGATGATTATCACCACTAGCACGGCAAGGATCTTCATCTTATCCTCTTTCAACGCTGGATCGTTCATATCCCTCAAGTTTTGATGGTCTTCCCAATTAGATGCATTCCAATATGCATAATCGTCAAAATTTGGTTTATATGTACCAGCGCTAGCGGCTCCACTCGCACCATGATAAGGACGATGATGATGGGTACGTCTGAGATACTGTGATTCGTCCTTTATATGCCACCCTGCTCTGTATCTATCGTATGAAGCCTTCTTTTGCTCATCTTTCAATAACATGTATGCGTTTAGCAATAGCTTGAATCTTTCATTCTTATGATCGTTAGTCAAAACATCACCCTTATGGTTCAACAAGTGTCTATTGATTGCGATATCAGGATGATATATCTTTGCCATGGCGAAATATTTCTGTCTAAGAAGCTTGGAATCAAATTCATGGGGTTTCATATCAAGAACATCATATGGAGATGGATCATCGTGTTTGGGCCATTCTGAGTGATAATATGGCTCATTGGATTCGTTAGTTGAAAGATTAGATGCCCTTCTATGGAAAATTGTTGGTTGGTGAGTTTTGTAAAAAGATTCACATCCACAAGTCAAAGCCCGTATTCCTCTTGACCCATACAGTATCACACCCGATCCCATTTTTGTTGGTAGTTTTCAAGAATATTAAAGAGTTGTTAGCAGTATAGAATATTGAGTGGTGGGATCTGTGCTTTTGTATGAGTTTCTAGAACCTCTGACGACTGACTTGCCCCTCGATAACAGTTTGAGAATAGTGGTTTGTGGGTGAAAAGGTGTAAATGCGTAACTGATCTTTTAAGCATACGCTTTTGAACACGGCCACGACCAAGATTTTGACATCATCGTTAATTTTTATTTGCGCGTGTGCGCTTCTGTCAGAATTTAATGTGTCGATAGTGACATACGTTTGTTATCTTTTTGTGGCTTTTACAATATTGAGAGATTCTCTTGCATGGGTGATTTCAACATACTGTCTTGAATAAATGATTCCAATGGTTTTGTGATGATAATAGAAAAATAGAGTTGAATCTGGAAGAAAGAAGGTTTCCGGACCTGCCACTGTACTAGTCAATCAAGCACCTATACAAGTCTCCAACACGCAGGACTTGGGCTGAAAATGAGCCAAGTATTGGGGACGAATAAGAACGCCGTCAATGTCCCTCTCAAGACTTTGAAGAAGCAAGGTGTGAACATCAATCAGGATATTGTGGTGAAGAGGGAACATGCAAACTACACGGCTTATGAGGAGGCAAATTTTTTTGTCGATAAAAGGTATCGTTTGAAAAAAGTGTTGGGGAAAGGTTCTTACGGTACTGTTTGTTCAGCTGTGGATGAAGGTAGACCAGGTTCAGTGGAGTGTCAGTTGGCAATCAAGAAAGTCTCTAATATCTTCAATAAGGATGTTTTGTTGAAGAGGGCCGTCAGGGAGTTGAAGTTAATGAGGTTTTTAAAAGGCCATCGGAATGTATGTCGATACCACTGAGTTTCTTACAAAAGAATCGGAATACTAACAGCTATCTAAGATCATCAATTTGCTTGATTTGGACATCGTTTACGCTAGGCCATATGATGGGCTATACTGTTATCAGGAATTGGTGGACTACGATTTGTCAAGGGTTATACACTCGCCAGTACAACTTTCTGACTACCATATTAAGGATTTTTCATACCAGATTCTTTGTGGATTAAAGTATATCCATTCAGCAGATATCATACACAGAGATCTTAAGCCTGGGAACATCTTGATCTCCACTGAAGGAGTGTTGAAAATCTGTGATTTTGGTTTAGCAAGAGGTATCTCTCCAAAGTTTATGAGACAAAAGGCATCACCTATAACAAATTATGTGGCAACAAGATGGTATAGAGCACCAGAGTTGTTGATAGGGAAAATAGTCTATTCCAAATCGGTTGATTTGTGGGCCGTTGGATGTATCATCGCAGAGCTTTACGCCAGAACTCCAATCTTCACAGGTAATGATCAGATACATCAAGCTATGCAGATAGCGAAGTATTTGGGAAGCCCTTCAACTGAACAACTTTTGAAGTTGAGAACGAAGATTGTCTGGGAAATTTTTGGTCCTCCAAAGCCACAATTCAAGAGTATTCCATGGCCTGTGGTTTTTCCTTATGCCCCACCAGAAGCTCATCACTTGCTTTCAAACTTGTTGTGCTGGTTACCTTCGGAGAGGCTAAATACTGACCAATGTCTTGAACATGAATACTTTCATGATGTTAGAGATCAAAGCCAGGAAATCTCTGCCTTGGAGCCTTTTGACTTTAGCTTTGAAAATGAAGCATCCTCTTTAGACGACTACAAAATCTTGATTCATGATGAAGTGAATGCATTTAGATTGGAAAGACTTGGTAAGCAAAACCCCTTCAGAGACGTATCAGAGTTTGATGGATACTCATACGCCCCACAATATGAAACCAAAAGACTTGGAAAATTGAAGCTATAAATAGAGAGCTCTTGGATTTTATAGAAATTAGTAAAAGTTTATGATGGAATACATGTCGTTTGTAGCGGGCACGTCTCGGTGTTTGTTTTTCGCGATTTCGAGTAATGTTACTATTCAGCGCTTAAGACTAAGCTCTAATCTACTTGGAAACCAACTGATTCAATAGCATTATATCTAACAATGGGAGCCGGTCTTTCGTTAATGGCGCCAACGGCGCCTTCAATCGCATTGTCCGCATATGTTGATGTCTTGGAACAAGTCCAGTTCCTGGATCTCTTGGGGAGTTCTAGATTTCTCAAGACTGTCAAAGCGAACGACACTGATGGTACCATAGTGACAAAAGTATTCATCAAACCAAATGATGAGTTTGAACTGACGAAATGGAAGGATATTTTGAACAAACAGGAGCAACTACTCATAGACATACCTAGTGTCCTGCCATACTTGAAGATAATTGAAACTGAAAGAGCTGGGTATCTTATACGACAATTCATAAGGACCAATATTTATGACAGAATCAGTACAAGACCCTTCTTGGAGAACATAGAGAAGAAATGGATGATTTTCCAACTACTGAACTCATTGAGTGAATGTCATGAAAGGGGTGTTACGCATGGTGATATTAAAGCCGAAAATGTCCTTGTGACTTCATGGAATTGGATACTATTGAGTGACTTTGCACCTTTCAAACCAGTCTACCTACCCGAGGATAACCCAGGGAGTTTCTCATTCTATTTCGATACATCACAAAGAAGGACGTGTTATTTGGCTCCTGAGAGGTTCTTGAGCAGTGATAAGTATCGTTCTGACCTGAACAATGATGCTGTAATAACGAAGGAGATGGATATTTTCAGTTTAGGCTGTACGATTGCTGAGATTTGGCTAGAAGGGACACCAATTTTCACATTATCAGAGCTATACAAGTACAAGAGAGGTGAATTTGAGCCAGATCTGACTGCTATTGATGATGCCGATATACGAAGTTTGGTCAAGAGCATGATCAGCTTGGAACCTGGTGATAGATTGTCTGCAAAGGAATACCTGACCACGCATAGACAACGCGCTTTCCCTGAAAACTTTTACACATTCATCTACGAGTATTTCAAGAGTTTTAATGAAGATATTGTGCCCTTTAATGCAACAGGAAGAGTTTATGAGTGTGACTCAAGAATTAAAAGGCTGTTTCATGATTTCGATAAGATATCATATTTCTTGGGATACAAGTATGAGGTCACTGACGAAGATATCAAATCCAGCGATGATTCGACTAATGATGGATCAATTGTGCCTATCAAGTTATCACTGACAGGGATCCCGAAAGAGTATTGTCTGAAATCCACTTCAAAGATCGTTGGGAGCAATGACCTTGATCTTGCATTGATCCTACTTAACTTCATATTTGCCGCTTCTAGAAATGTCCGTCAAGAGGTATCAAAGATTCAAGCTTTAGAGTTGATGTTAGCTCTCTCGGAAAGAGTACATGATGAGGCTAAACTGGATAGAGTCTTGCCTTATGTGATATTATTTCTTGATGATACCTCGATCAATGTACAAGCATGTGCGCTGAGAACATTGACCCAGTTGCTGCTTTTAGTTGATGCTATTGGACCAGTGAATGTCTCTATCTTCCCAGAGTACATTATTCCTCGATTAACAAAGCTCATCTCAAACTCATCTACGTTTGTTAGAGTTGTGTTTGCTGCGTGTCTACCGCACTTGGCTCAAACTTCCCTAAGGTTCCATGATATGGCAACAATTTTGAAAAATTCGGTTTTGGAGAGATCCATTGACCCAGATACAGAGAATGGCGAGATCACATCTTTTGGGATGTTTGATATGTCTAAGGAATCACTAATGTCAGATTTTGAAGTGTTTGCTATATCAATGTTAACAGACAGTGATCCAAATGTTAAAATTGCACTTTTGAAAAACATCTTACCCTTATGTGCCTTTTTCGGGAAGGAAAAGACTAATGATCTAATTTTGAGTCATTTGATAACATACTTGAACGATAAAAACTCCTCGTTGAGATCCTCGTTTGTTGATGCTGTTGTTGGTCTTTCAATCTACGTGGGTACTGCAAGTTTGGAGCATTATATTTTACCATTATTGGTACAAACATTAACCGATCCAGAGGAGCTTGTGGTTATCAGAGTCTTGCACATCTTCAAAGACTTGAGTGATTTGGGACTAATCAGCAAAGATTACATATGGGATCTCCTTTCTTCTGTGTCAAAATTGCTTTTCCACCCTAACGAATGGATCAAGCAGGCAACTTTGCATCTAATCATATCAACAGCGGATCATTTGTCTTTGGCCGATCTTTATTGCATGTTGTATCCAATTATCAGACCCTACTTTGAGTACGATGTCACTGAATTTACATGGGATTCGTTGTCTACGGTGTGCAAGCGCTCTATTTCTCGTTCAGTCTACAATCTGGCTTGCACTTGGTCGTTGAGGGCTGAGAATACCTTGTTCTGGCAACAAGTCAAGAGCCAGCAAGCAGACGCATTCGGTAACAAAGGTATATCATTCTTGTCTAACCCTGTCCAGGGAGCTTCATCTTCGAAAACGTCAAGTGGTGATTCAATCGTTTACGCAGCAAGAGAAGTACCTTTATCAGCTGAGGATAAATCGTGGGTGGAACGTTTGGTGTCTTCTGGTTTAAATATTCAAGAGCTCTGGAAAATCTCTGAACTTAGAGAGTACATTTACCGTGTCTCCAGATTGAATATCAGAAATGGGAATAAGGATATTGATGAACATACCAACATTGAGGTCCAGAAGATAGGCGTACTTCCAAGAAACGTCTTTTTCGATGCCAAACTGCAATCTGAGCCAATGATACCCAAATTATCTCAAGACTCAGCCAAGAGTCCTATACCTTCCATTGATGATCGTTTGAGCAACAATGGTACAGCGGATATGGATCAACCAGAGGAAACGGCAGGTGACTTTTTAGTGCCTCCAACAGACATGCGCAGATCGAAGAGTATAGAGGTCAATGATGCAACTGGGGTCTCTCTGGTTCTCAAGAAGGCAAAGGCTTTACCATCTATAATTACAAATGAGGAGAATGCGTACGGTGAGCTGGAATCGTCGTTTCAGAATAGAAGACAATCATTACAGACACAAGAACTTAGTATCTCACCAGTTGTGTCCACTTTCGTCACCAATAGTTACAGTGGAAATGATCCATTTGTTATCAGGTTCTTGAACAGTATCAAGATAGAACCAACTCTTCAAGAGTTTCCGGGATTTGATCGCCCAGTTTCTATTTTCAATGAGCCATTCAATAAGCCTTTGAAATTAAAAGGTGATTTGATCTCTCATACAAAAGAGCACAAATCAGCGATTACTACAATCGATGTGTCTCCTGACCATACACTTTTTGTCACTGGTGATAGTAATGGTCAATTAAAACTGTGGGAAACAGCAAGGCTAGTAAAGAATGTTTCTCAAATATCATCACTCACTGTCGACTACGACTCTGCTATCACTAAGATAACGTTCTTGTCCGACTACAACTCATTCGCTGTCGCGGCAAAAGATGGTACAGTCAAGATCGTGAAAGTCAATTCAAAGAAGAACCAAAGAAATCATAGTGTTCCCGACAACCTGTCTGTTATTAGAGAGATAACATTAGAAAATCAATATGCCACTGACTTGAAATTTTCTACCGGTGCATTCAAACATATCTTGTACCTAGTGACTTCATCTTCCGAGTTTGTTGCTATTGATATTCGTACGATGGATGTGGTACTCAAGATAGAAGAAGACCCACTGTTTGGAAATGTTACATCATTTTCTGTCTCTCGTGATGATAGTTGGTTGGTTCTTGGTACTTCAGATGGTATACTGAGCCTGTGGGACCTTAGATTCCAATTGTTTTTGAGAGCATGGAGATTCAGAGGTGGATTTCCTATAAAACAGATTGTTACATGCACTGATGACTACCAACTAAACAGAAAGAAGGGTCGTTTTGTCACAGTCATTGGTGGTACTGGAGAATCTGACATTACAATTTTGGATGTTAGCACAGGTGCTTGTCGAGAGGTGTTTACAAGATCGACTAATGGTAACAATTTAGACAAATTCAGTCTGGACTCATTAGCTGATTCAAAGGCTGCTCAAAGTAAACGGGACCTCGATGAAGAGTTCCAGAAGTTGTCGATTGACAAAGTTGAGGCAGATAAGTCGTTCACGACTATACAACTTATCGAGAAGCACGTTGACGGGCGTAAAAAGTTTTGGATATTAGGTTCCTCCCCAGCCTCAGAACTGGTAATATGGAACGTCTATCAACCTAGCGATTCCAAAATTGTTACACCACAAGGTCACAAGGACAACAACCCAACCTTTTCATCCTCACAGATCAATCCTAACCTCCGCATAATCACTGAGATTTATCCAACAGAGCTTCCAGACGCCAAGGAGAAGAAGACTAAAAGGACAAAACAGTCACTTCTGACGGAAGCACAGCAGGACCTCATTAAGAGGCATCATGATATAATAACAGGGTTCGTTGTCATATACAAGCCATTTGAGATGGTTGTATCTGTTGATAGATCGGGCACGCTAAACGTATATAAGTAACTGCTTCGAATGTACCTAATGATCGTCTCCTGTGTCTCGTAACTTAATCACACTATGAGTTAATTACCACTACTGTGTACATGTATGAGTTTTACACCATCTCAGTTCGTTATAGCCTCTTCTTTATTGACACTTATGATTTGTGCAGATCAACTGATATATACAACATGTGCCGAAGCAACAATTTCAAGTCAGAGCAACTCATATATTTGAGCATTTATAGGTAATGTAATCACAAGAAGCACAAGTTCGAACCAAACAATAGCGCTCCACGCTCCTCTCATTATGGATTATGTTAGGGTTTCCGAGTGGATTCACACTTCGACTGCAAACATCAACAAATTGAAAACAGCTGCTGAGGCAGAAGAATGGGGTATTTTCAAACAACTTTATAAGGGCAACTACCATGAGTTTTATTAGTACTTAAGAGGATATCTCAGTGAGCTGGATAATCGCACGGACGTCTCTCGTGGTGAATGGAAAGCACTTGCGGCTCACTTGTTATTCAGGTTTGACGTCCATCTGAGTCTTCGTTGGATACTCGGTAACCTTGAGGTAAGCATAGCAACACGGAAAATAATTTTCAAGTCTATCTTTGACACAATGGTATCTATACGATTCTCAGATCTGTTTCACAAGATAATCGATGACACTTATAGTAATGATGAAGACTTTAAGCGGTTAGCCTTCTTGTTTATGGCTCATCATGTGAAAAACTGTGTCAGGGAGGCTGCCCTTCTGAAGATGGCTATCAGTCAACAGGATGCAATTGCCTTGGGAACTGAGCTAAATGATGAAAATGAACATGGGCCGCGGCGTGGAGGTGGATTGTTTAGCTTTCAACCTGTGAAAACATACCACGACCTCGCTACTACGTTTGGATACATGTGCTTGGAGGATTCGGTGGAGATTTTGAGACCTACTGATTTTGAGAGTGTTCTGAACCCCAATTGTGCTCTCTTGAGAATGTTGTTTGGGGCTGAGTTGAGCGGGAGCTCGGTATATGATTTGACATCCTATAGCTTGCTTTCCAAGGCAGCGAATCATTTGGACTACGCAATCGGTATCGATATACAGTCTGGTATATCTAGACTTATGAAGGAGTTAGTAAAGGATACTTTAATTGAATTTGTCAAAGCATTGACAACAATACCACTCACCTACAGAATGAATAAAGTAGTGAGAGTTCTCAAAAAAGTGCCTCCAGACACATCAGCATGGAAAGTGAAGCCAGATATGCTTCTTGAATGTTTTGCATCAAATAACTATGAATTCTGTATTATTGTGAATATCGTGAAGCCGCTTGATTTTGACACAAGGCAAAATTTATCAATCAAGAACGTATTAAATGATCATTTGAATTTGGCTATTTACCAGATGGCTATGTGTTCAAGCGAGTTTGCGATAGTGACAGATGGTAAAACCAATATCCAAATCACCATAGATTGGAATAAGTTTGTTACCAAAAAGGCGTATATCGATGGTGAAGTTGTGAACCTTATAAAAGAAGGTGTGAAGTTTGAAACCACTCAGAATTCTGCAACAGCTTGGATCAACTTAATGATCAATCTGATAGAGTCTAAGCCTAAGATACCATTCAAGATGGGTATTAATCGGTATGACCTTCCAGAAAAGCAGAAGCAGATACTTCAGGAGTTGCGGCTAGAGCAGACAGAAGCAGTTGAGTCCTTGGAACGTCATAAAAAGAGGGCTAAAACAAGATAAGAGGAGGGTGTGTGACCTGTGATGAAATTGCCAGGTTTCAGCTAGAAGATTTTGAAACAAAACATTGTGATATTTCGGATCATAGTTTGAACGTACGTCCTTAAGAGTGGACTCTGTCTCAGGAGACAAATATCTATGATTTAATATAAGAAATGAACGACCATATTCAATAACGTATATCAAGTCCACCACTTTAAATCTGCTTGGAGACTGCCACGAAGAAAGCACAATACTAGCAGAAAAGGCAAAACACCCGCTAAACAACAGAAGCGAATGTGAATACAAAGACCGACTACAGGTTTAAAATAGAGCCATGACACCTATTTATGTGTTCAGCTTTAGCATTGCAGCGAGATTAATCGAAAGCCTGGTGTTTGGAGTAGTAAGCCTTCAAAGTTTTGCTGCGATAATTTAAGGCAAGTTTTGTTTAAATACTTTGACGGTAGCATCACTGATTCCTCATCGCTCACACTTTTGATTCAAGCTTCACCTGCAAGATTATCTGAGGAACATGAAGAGATGATTTATAAGATCTTGGTGAAGTTGTATTTTGCTTGTTAGGTGGTTGTACCAGTGGGAAAGACTTGATACGTGTGATGCCTTTTTGGGGTTGTCCTCATAGAAAGAAAGGTACAATAATCAAAATACGCTGGTGCCTTCTTAGTTCTTAGCACTCTGTCAGCAAGACGTGACAGCAGCCTCTTATTTATTGACACTTCTGATATGTGCAGATCGATATATACAGCACAAACCGAAACACCAATTTCAAGTCGGAGCAACTCATCTATTTTGTTAATATATAGGTAATGTAATTAGAAGCAGCATAAGTTTGAGTCGAACAATAGCACTCCACGCTCATCTCATTATGGATTATGATACAGTTTCCGAGTGGATTCACACTTCGACTTCAAACATCAACAAATTGAAAATAGCTGCTGAAGCAGAAGAATGGGGTATATTCACACAGCTTTATGAAGACAAATGCATTGATGCTTATGAAAACGTATTAGAACATCTCAATAAACTGAAAACAAGTACCGATGTGACTTATGAAGAGTGCAGATTATTTGCAGCCCATCTGTTATACAGGTTTGATGTCCATTTGGGTTTTGGTGAGATACTCTTCAACTCTGGGGTGAGCATAAAGACACAACGATGGGTTTTCTGTTCCATCGCCAATTTAATTTGGCATTTTAAAGATTCCAGCTCACTTCAAAAGATAATTGAGGACACCTATAGGGAAGATGAAGACTCTAAAAAGTTAAACATCTTATGTATGGTTTATCATGTGAGACACTGTGAGAGGGAGGCCGCCCTTCTTAAGACTTCTATCTGTCAACAGACTGCTCGTGCCTTGGGGTTTGTGTTTCGTGAACGTAACGACGAGCAGGTTACGCACCAAAGGGATGATTTTTCTATCTATCGACCTCCAACAATCTATCATGATGTCACTACTGCGTTCGGATACATGTGCTTAGAGGATCCAGTGGAGATATTGAGACCTGCCAAGTTCGAGAGTGTTATAGACTCCAGTTGTGCTCTCTTGAAGCAGTTGTTTGGGATCGAGTTGAGAGGGAGCTCGGGATTCGTTATCAATCGTCGTGAGGAATTGCTCCCGGACGCATGTCACATGGATGAGTTCAACAGTACCAGTAACATATACCCCGTCATTCGAAATCTAGTCCGGGAGACTATAGTGAATTTTGTGAAAACCCTAAGAAAAGGACAAATCGCATTCCAACTAGATTATGGAATAACAGTTCGCAAAAATGTGCCTTCACACCCGTCAGCAGAAGGCGAGACATTTTATAAGGTTACGCCAGATCTGCTACTTCTTTGTTATGGCCCAAATACTACTTTTTATCAATTCTGTGTCATTGTGAACATCGTGAGACCCATTAATTTCGGCCTAGAGAATATGTCAATTAGAAACCCATTAAATAAACATCTTAACCGGACTATTTACGACATGGCTATGTGTAGAGCTGTGCGTGTGAGAAATAAAGGCGCGATTGGGCCTTTGGGCCTCTGGAAATCCTGGGCCTCTGGAGGCCCAATTCCTTTTCATGATCCCAGAGGCCCTATTGTTTTGATTTCGCAAAACTGAAGATAACTCAACGAAAAGTTATGTTATTCGATTCAAACCAACACAACTAACACCGTAGAGACTTGCTTAA
>JAJLXP010000167.1:0-17783 GCA_030674255.1 Hansenula queroliae | reverse complement strand
GTGTCAGCCTTCCAAAAGTCAGAGATCACTTCGATTTTGGATTTTTGGAAAAAAAATTTGGATTTCGAAAATCACCAAGGAAACTGGGAACCGCTAAGAAAATCAAATCCAAGAGGCCTACCCTCGGATGAAACGGGCGTCACGTGATGCTCTGGGGTTTCTTTGACCGGAATTCGATCCCGTTTCCCTGGTTTCTCTGACTTGACCATTGGGGAAGTCGTATTTTCTTTGGTATTCTTTTCAACAATAAGATTTTTGGCAAATGTGCATTTTGTATCAGTATGGATGTAGCATATGATATGCTATATATCAGCCAGCCTGATCAAGTTGAGTCATAAACACCGAAAAAACAAGTTCTTGGTATTACGAAGCAAGTGTTATGCTGATATCCAAGAGTTCCAAGACGTTGAATGCATGATTGGTTCATGTTAAAAGGTTTCCAAAGTTTTATTGTAGAAGCCACTAGCCAATCTGATATAACAGTGCTATTGTTAAAGTTTGGGTTATTGGTAGTATAGTTCGTTGTTTAAAATTTACCATGTTGTCATTCCCCTTTTGTTGGTTTACCCATTGAAGGCATATTGTTCATTATGTTCATATTTTCCGCAATTCACACACTCTATTTCCCAGTTTTATTTGTAACTAACGCATTACTCATATCATACCCATGATGCCCTCTCTCAAGTGGTGTTTCGATGTGTCTGTAGTCTGTAGTAATGCTCCTGTATACTCCTGTGTACTTACCCGTGGATTCTTTCCAGTTTTTGTGACCATGCTGGTACTTGGTTTGTCACATTTGTTCTCTGATTTTCTTGTGTGTCATCAAACTTTTACCTTATGAAGGCTTTTCGATGCAATGTAAACATGGAACCTCAGCGACAAAGAAAGAAAGCATCACGACATCGAAGAATCAGTAAATGTCAGTGTATGTCCTACAGTATCAAATTTCATTACTGAGATCGTCAATCTTTTTTTCTATTCTCCGGAGATCTATACCCAACCTATACCATTCGAATCATAATGTGAAAACTTGTAATAGAGTCAAAACACTTATAGAAAAAAGAAAGTGAGTGACTGAACTTAAACAAGGTTCTGAATTCGATCTTACCTGAAAGAGTGAGCCCGAGTACGGTGGAAGAAGTCCAATACGCGGTCAATGTAGCCAGGGGTTTGTTTTACTTTGGTTTTGAAAAGAATAACGGAAGAAACATTTCGTGGCAGGTTCGCCGGTATTTATAGTCGCGTCCATCGTTGAAAAAATTAAATTAAAAAAAAAATTGTTGGCACGAGAACTAATGGCAGAGGACGATTCAAAAGTAGGGAACTCAAGATCTAGTTATTCATAATAATGCTAAACCCTGTTGTTTCTTATAAGTTTAATTTGTTCATACCTCTCTATCACTGTCTCAAAAGATTCAAGCACTTCATCATTGTCACCTAGGTATAGTTTTAGTCCCTTATGACCAGTCTTGCTATTGATATACAATTCCGCCATTTGATTAGGTTCTGCTATTTCCAGCTTTGTCAAATGGGCTAAACCTTCAATGTGCAAAGCACGAATTGTGTATATAGAGATCTCCTTGAGTTTTGTATATATCGATAGATCAAGTATGTCTATATCAAGCTCTAGCGCAATCGATTTCAGTTTTGGTGCATGGAATGCAGTGATTTTCCCAGGTAATGTCTCTCCGATGCGATGGATGTTGCGTACATTCAAATGTTCCAAATTGTTGAAGTAGCAATTATTGAAAGTCAACATATTGGCTTCTTCGTTAATCAAGAAACAAACGTTCATCTCTCTTAAAGAATGGATTGCCATGTCACTGAAATCACTGTCCTTAGAGACCCATACTAAGAGAGATTTCAAACTCGGGAATGAAGCACTATTATGACCTCGTAATATTTCAAGTGAATGTGCGTTATCTATACGCAGCTCAGTAAGTTGTGGTATCAACGGGGCTTTTGTAACAAGATCAAATTGATTCCCACGAACTGGGAAATTCAATGTGGCTGACCTAAGTAGTGGGAACTCCATCTCAGTAAATGCTCTATAGTCATGGATGTCATTAAACTCAACTTGGATATATGTCAATTTGGAAGTGATCATGGACCTTAAAAGAGCTGTATTGCCTTTAAAAGATGATAATTCAGGGAAATGTTCAACGTCAGATCTTGCGAGTCTTCCCTGCGTTGCCTCAAGATCTATGAGTTTAGGGCAATAAATATTGTTGATATCAACATCCGCCTCTAACTTTAGTCTCTGGATGTTTGGCAATGACACTTCAAATACCTCAACCCCAATTTCTGGAGAAAGTTTCGCCAGAGCGAAAACCTCAACAGATTCAAGACTGATGTTCTCGAGCTTCGCAGCACCTGTGACATGAAACCTTTTCAGGTTTGGAGCCTTTATGTTTCTTATTACCAAGCCCTCCTTTGTAGTGAAGATGGAAAGACGTTTCAAATGTTCAAATGTGAAATTCTCGAGTACTTGACTGTCTTCATACTCGAGGTCTAACTCAGAACAGTACTCTGTGAAATCTAAGCTTTTCAAAATCGATTCACATTTGCCAATCACTTGAATATCAACGGAGGGTTTCAGTTTGAACTTTGCATTTTCATTGGCAGAGGTGCAGTTCTCCAAGTACAGATAGTTAAGCTCTGGGAACTCCAAACATTCTGGATATAAATGGAGACCATTCAACATAATTCTTGCGAGAAATTCAAATCTTACGAATCTCAAGGGCCCAGTAGGAGATGCGATTTTAATCATGTTCAAAATGCCTTGAAACCCAATGTCATTAATCTCATAATCATCGTCTAATGACTCTTCAGGTCCATCCTCATCAGGGCCTCCCAGGTGTATTTTGATTTTTTCATCCACAATGGTCAATGAACACAATGGAGGTAGATCGTTTTCAATCTTCTCAATGGTGTCATACTTTCTGAGATCTGACAAAATGAACATGACAAGTAAGCAGCTTGGTCTTTGCACAACGTACTCCTCCACAGAGATGAAGAAATGAGAAGGTAAGCCAGATTTTTGTTGTATAGCCTCGGGTTCATCTGCCACGACTCTCAATAAGGTGGACAGGCGCTTTTGCAACGGGTGGGATGTGAAGCATAGCGAAGTGATTGATTTGAGGTCCAATTGTACCAAGGACTCGGCAATCACCTCATCTGGGAGTTCGTGGAGACTCATGGCGTTGTGTAACGTGTCTTTCATATCATCAACATTCCAATTCTGGAGAATCGAGAAATGTATTTTAGTTTATAGGGGTCCTGCAGGGTCGCGATGTATATATATTTTATTTTATTTAGTTTCAATGGATTGCAAAGTTAGACAACATACACTCAATACAGTTTCAGATGTACTCAGAACGCCATTCGTCTACAATATCATGCCAGATTGGAGAAAGTTCAATTCTTTATCTTTTTGTTTACCAGCTCAAACTTATGGTATTCGCACCAATGTGCTTCCTCGAATCCGTCAAAGTGCATCTCATCAAGGTAGATAGTGTATTCATCTCGTTTACCTGTCTTTCTGGTCTCGTATACCCTCTCTAGGGTCTTATAGTTTTCAATCCTTACATGACATAATCTAGATAGATCCTGAACGTTCACCTCGCGGGCCGTGTAAAGATAGACATCCCTTAACAGTGGATGGCTCGATAGATCAATGCTGTCAACCTTATAATATAGATCAAGATTCTTCAGCTTTGGTGCATACAATCCGTTGAATTGCACTGCACTTGTTGCATGAATATAACCTTCTTGGTGCACTTTTAATTGTTCCAAGCTCTCTAAACGACACTTACTGAAGTTCAACTCGCCAATGCTTGGGAAGCAGGAGAGTTTTATGTCTTTCAAAGTCTTGATATCAACACCACTGAAATCACCATCCTCATTAATAATCAATTCCAATTTTTCCAAGCTGGGGAATAAATTACCATTTTCACCTCTTAAAAAGCCTAGTGTACGTGTATAGTCCACAATCAACTTTGTGAGTTTAGGCATGAATGGCATCTTTGCAGTGTGATCAAACGCATCCTTGATTGGGAAAACTAATGCTGCTGTTTCTAATGATGGGAATTCCATCTTTGTGAAACTTTTGTAACATTGATTGGTCACAAAGAAAATTAGAATGCTCTTCAAGGTAGAGGTATCCAAATTATTCATGAAAGGCATCGAACCTCTGAGCGATTGCAGCCCTGGGAAGAATTTGAGATCGGATTTCACTTGCTTTATCGGCACTGCGGAAAGATAAACAAGTTGTGGAAAATTGACCTGATTAATATCATCAACCTCGGCTAACCACTCAAATGTTTTCAAATTTGGAAATGAGAGATTGGATATTTTTGTCTTAGTATCGAAACACCCTCTCTTCAAACTAAAATATTCTGCAGATTCAAGCTTGACGTTTTCTAAATTTCTAACACCTGAGACTTCAAACTGTTTTATACTTTGAGCTTCCAGGTTCCTGATAGTGAAACCCCTTTTCGAACTTTGAATCGAAAGTCTTTGCAAATGAGAAATATCATAGTTTTCAAACACATGGCATTCAGTGCAGGGTTTCATTGTTTTCGCTCCATATTTAAGCGATAACTTATGATCGTATTTCGTCAGGTCCAAACTTCCCAAAAGCGTGTGATAACAGCCAGTGATTTCAATATCAGTTGAGCGATAGAGTCTGAACTTTGAAGCTTGGTTAGCCGAGGAGCAATTTTTCAGAGTTAAGTACCGAAGCCTTGGAAAGTCTAGACATTCAGGGTATAAAGAGAACCCTATTAGCTCAGCATTTGTCACATGCTCGAATCTCAAAAATTTCAATGGGCCAGTTGGAGATACAGTATGGATCAAGCCAAAGACAGACAAATTCCTCTCACTGGTTTTCCTTGGACTTTTCAGTGTCCATTTCTCAGCCAATATGGTCACTGAAGAATTGGGATGCAAGTTGTCCACAATCTTACGAATCGTCTCAAAATCATCGATATCCGATAGGAAGAACATTATCATATGGATATTGGGCCTCTGCGTAAGACAGTCGTCCAAAGACATGAACAGCTCTGCTGGTAATGTAGAGTCATCCTTCTTGCGCTCTGATTTATCGGTATCAATTCTCAGCACTTGAGATATGCGACCTTTTAACCATTCACAGGAATCATAAAGTGATGTTATACTTTGAAGGTCTAACTGGACGAAAATTTTGGCAAGTAGCTCGTTCGGAAGGTCTTGAAGACTTGTAGTCGTGGTCGTTGTAGTCATAATTTCTGCGGTTAGCACTTAATTTCAGCTGCTGTCTGATTCTGAGTTCCCCGGCCCAGCCTTTGGCTCTTGTACCTCAACCTGTGAATCGTGATGCTCACCCAAAATGATTCAAATTTGACAGAATTCTAATACTTTAAGAATTAAAATTCAAGTACACATGCAAACGCGTAACGCGTAACGCGGAGTTGAGTGTTGAGTGGTTCAGTGGTTCGGGCACATACAACATAGCTAATATAGGTACTAAAGATCAGTCTCAGCTTTGAGTAGCCCTTCCCTTACCTCAAAAATCTTAGCAGATTAAAGCGTAATGTTCTCAAATTTTTTAGCATCCGTGACATTTTGCTTTGGCAGTCCCAACTTCGCTATATATGCTTACTCTTAGTTAAATATTTCAAAACTAAACTGTCACAATTTGCAATGGCTCGAAGATCTAAAGATCTATATCTCGATTTTAAGTCCAAGGTACAATAGATGTTACGCTTTTAAGCGTTTTAGTTTACGGAATGGTGCTGGAACATCAAGTCTTTATTATATCAAATATCTCGATTCTCGACCATGTATTCTCAGGAGAATTGATTGTGTATATGGCACATACTATATAAAGTGTAGGATATCAAACAAGCAGATGTATGTACTTGAGATAAAATGGTGTCTTGGGCCGTGAATACTCCCTTTGTCTTTTTTATTCAAGACCACGCCACCAAAGTTCTGATTCCTTACTTCGCTTATTCACTAGCTCAAAGTTAACTGGATTGCATTGAAGTGCGCTCTGGAATGAACCATAACGAATGTCGTCAAAATAAACTCTTCCGCTGCTTTTAGTAATGCACATCTTTTCAAATTCTTCAGAACTGTCGAGGCTAAAGTGATTTAATTTGTTGACTTCTTTTAAGTTTATCACACGGGCTGATGAAAGGTATATCTCTTTCAGCTCTGTGTATCTTGATAAATCAAGATAGTCCACTTTGATAGATAAACTTAGGGTTCTCAATTTTGGTGCAAAAACATCTGTAAATATTCCTGGTTTGGCCTTCCCAAATTCGACTCTATCATGAACACGAAGTTTCAACAGATTTTCAAAACGACAATTGTGAATTCTTACTGTTTCAAAGCGCCCGAGACAAGAGACTTCTAATTCTTCCAAATGCTCGAGATCAAAGCAACTGAAATCACAGTTGTCGATACCAAAGACATAAAGTTTTTTAAGTCTAGGAAAAGAAGACCCGTTCATGCCTTTTAAAAATTCAAGTGAAGAAGCGAATTTAACAGACAGCTCAGTGACTTGGGGCATGAGTGGTGTTTGTGGCATGATATTAGATTGATCATGTTGCCACCTGAGCTCTAATGCTGCTGTCTGCGATAATGGGAACTCCAATTTTGTGAAATTCACGTAATCCAGGTAATTATTAAAATCCACCTCAACGGTTTTCAACAGAGAGGTATTGATTGTACCCAATAGAGCTCCGTTGCCCTTGAATGATGTTAGTTCTGAGAAAGAAGTCGAATCCGCCTTTGATATGACCCCTTTAGGAGCATGAAGTTGCCTAATCTGAGGACAATAAATCTGACTAATATCAGCTTCAACATCTAAATGAAGTATCTTCAGCTTTGGGAACGAAAGATTGGACACTTCGGTCTTATTGGACATAAAATGTTCAGTCCAACTGAAATAAACCAAAGATTCAAGCATGATGTTTTCCATTTTCACAGCATTCATAACAGAGAAGTCTTTCAAATTTGGAGCTTTAATGTTTCTTATAACTGGTTCCTCATCTTCACTCAAAATAGCGAGTTCATCTATATGAGAGAATGTAAAATCTTCGAAAAAAAGAAACTTGCTATGAGAAAATTCATTCATGTCGTATTTGCGTTCAACTGACAATTTATAACCATATTTCGTAAAGTCAAACTTCTCAAAATTGTGAAGTTTTTGCCAACAATAGAGATATTAATGTCAAAATCCAGTCGGAATTTTGAAGCTTCATTCGCCGTTTCACAGTTTTTAAGTGTTAAGTGTCGAAGCATTGGAAAAGCAAAACAATCAGGATATAAGCAAAAACCAGAGAGTTCAAGACTTTTCAGATGCTCAAAGCTCATAAATCTTAATGGACCAGCTGGGGAAGTCATACGGATTAAATCGAAAATATTCCTTTGTACAGCCGCATCGGTCTTTGACTCTGAGTCTGAGTCTTGATCTAAATCTAAATCTGAATCTGAATCTGAATATGAATATGACTCGTAATAATCCTCCTCCATCGGATCTTTTTCCTCGGGACTGTACAGCGTCGTAGTTTTCTTATCCATTATCTCCAACGAGGAAAGTGGATGCAAGTTATTCTCAATCTTCTTAATCGTCTCATTATCTTTAACATCAAACAATATGAATATCACTAAAGAAGTTTTGGGCTTTGTAATAACATAATCATCCAATGAGATTAATAACTCTGGGTGTAACATTGAAGGTCGCTTAAAAGACTCAGGTTTATCCACAACCAGTTTCAGCATGCGTTTGATGCGATCTTGTAGCCAGTTCGAGGTACACCATAGTGAAATGATGGTTATAAGATCCAATTGGACAAATACCTCTGCAAGTAGCTCGTCTGGAAGATCTTGAAGACTTATGACGTTGTTGTTGTTATTTTTGTTGTTACCCAATGTGTGTTGGTTCAACTATAGACCAGCTAGATTCTCGAAAGCCCGCAGTAAGTTTTTTTGGCAATTTGGTTCCACAATTGGTCGCATCTATTTTGATTGATCCTTTTACAATTTGATCTGGATCACCTATAGATTCCAGATGATGTATACTAGTAACTGGTTAGGGCACACGACACCAGATGAACTACAATTTTTAATATATTTAGTATCATTATTCATCAATTGATATTAATATATACTAGAATTATTCCAAGTATCTTAATGTTTAATTGGATTAAAATCGTTCGTTTGAGATTTAGGTCACAAATATCACGGTTTCACCATCTATTTCGAAGAGGCGAGCTGTGGACAGTGAACCTGGTCCACATCAACATCAACTTCCAATTTAAGTACTCTCAAATTCGGTAATGAGACATCATATATCTCGGTCTCAGCTTGTAAAAATCCTTTCCTTACTTCAAAAATCTCCGCAGATTCAAGCACGATGTTTTCAATTTTAGCAGCATCTGTGACATAGAACTGTTTCAAATTTGGAGCTGTTAGGTTTCTTATAACTAACCCTTTGTTTGTGGTACATATGGAGAGTTCATAGAGATGTGCAAAAGTGAAATTTTCGAAAAACTGACATTGATTGCAGGTGGAATTCATTGGATCGATATCGTAATCAAGAGATAATTTATGACCGTATTGAGTAAAGTCAAAACTTCTTAAAAGTGTGTGATACTTCCCAATAATATGTATTTCAACTGAACCTTCCAGTATGAACTTTGAGTCACTGGCCGATTTGCAATCCTGCAACGTTAGCTTCTGAAGCTTAGGAAAGTCAAAGCACTCTGGATACAAATTGTAACCAGTAAGCTTGAGATTCTGCACATGCTCAAATCTCATAAATCTTAATGAGCCCGTTGGGGATGTCATATAAATTAAGTCGAACAGATCTTGCTCCCTAGTGTCATCTAACTCATACTCTTGGCCATAATAGCCCTCCAGTTCATCATCAGGACTTTGTAGTGCTGTGGTGGTCTTATCAACTATGGTCAATGAACAAAGTGGATGCAAATTATTAGCAATCTTATCAGCAGCTGCATGGTTTTTTAAGTCTGATAAGAAGAACATTACCATAAAGGCGCTGGTCCCTTGGATAACATAATCATCTAAAGGTATGAACATTTCCATTGGTAATGTTGAGTTTCGTTGAATTGGCTCTGGTTCATCTGCGACAATTCTCAACAGATGAGATGTGCGTTCTTGTAACCATTGCGATGTATGATATAGTGAAATGATAGACTCAAAGTCCAATTTGATGAATACCTCAACAAGCAGCTCGTTGGGGAGATCTTGAAGACGCATGATGTTGTAGTCTTGATCTTGAGGTATCAAAGAGTAATTGGCTCACCTTGACTTTTTTGGAGCCTCGGTCAATTCTTTTTTGCTTCAATGCTAGTTATTCATGTCGTAGTCGTATACGGGTCTTATATGTGTCACGTAGTTGGACCCTGGCTCAAATTGTCGATCGATCGATCGTGAAAGTATGAGAGATCAGATGTGGACCTGGAGAATGAAAGAAAAGGGTCCTGAAATTGAGTTTTGAAATTTCAGATAGCTGGTATCAAGAACTAATGACTGAGACTACGCAGTTTAATTCAGCAAAGGGTGTTTTGGTGGTGGATCCCCTTGAGGCTAGAGGTATAAATGTATGTCATGTAGTCCATTATGGTGGTTCGGGCACATCACACTACTAACTATTAATATTTCGGCCAAAAAATTTAGCAAATCTAACGAATATGAAACGAAAATGATACAGGGTAGATATTTGGTTGCATATGGCCTGGAAGATAGAATTTCAAGGGAATTTTTAGTTGCTTAAAAAATCGATTTTAGTATCTTTATGCATTTCGAAAAAGCGTGACAATTTTCTCTAGTGTATTTTAAATTGAGTTTAATAAAAAATGACAATCTTAAAACTGATCTGTTCACCAAAACAAATTTACCAAAAAGAAGCTACCATTCAGCTCATTACTCTATCACATTGTCAGCTACAAATAAGTCACTTGTATACCAAATCTAGTTCCTAAATCAATTGATAATTCTGATTATGTAATCTATTAGTAATTACTAATAACGGTAGAGACCACACGAACTCATTTGTGGAAATTTCAAGCGACCGGCGTATCATTAATTCCGAATCCGCTGGAGGGGTTATCGGGCAATCGCCAGCGGGGCTCCCAGGATAATTGCACAATATTACAGTCCATTGAAGATCATGATATCATCAATTGATTTAATGTGGAGTTCCCTAGGTCACAAGTCACAAGCTGGATATACTGGGCAAGGCAAGGGGCAATGGTTGTTATGGTCTTGATGATCTAATTGAGCTACAAACCAATATTTTGTTAAGAAACCATTGATTAACTGAACTAAACATTGAATATACGTAATTGAAAAACACCTAAAGAACTGAATAGTAAAAACAATATGAAGTAACCTTATAAAAAATTGAAAGACAAGTAAGTGATGAATGAATGAATATGATTTTGTGTACTGCGACAAATTGTACACTATACTCTCTTTTGAAAAAAAAAATCCATAGCTTTAGCTAACGTAGCAATTGACATGATGAGATGATTTTTTCTGTAATGAATTGAATATGATTAAAATTGTGAATGAACCCCCTTTATATGTTCATCTGTGCAAAACCCTGGTATCCTTTTGTTGATAATTTGTTATATTTTATTTTGATCTTCTAGTTTTTAATGTATGTTGTTTTTTTGATCACTCTCTTGATCTCTTATCCCAACCTTTGATATCCTCACCACAACAACCACAAGGTCTATTGACAAACCCACAATTTTTAACTGAGCTTAACCATTCATGGTTTGACCAGCCTCCAGCGTCGACTCTTTGTGATGGGTCAATTGCCAACATTGGTTTCAAGAATTGAGCGAGTTCCTTAGAGGTCTGTGAGTCCATCTTGTATTTTTCCACAAGGACATCTTCCAAATGCCATATTTTCAAATTTCTAATACGTTTCAATGATTTATAACCGGATTGGAAATAGTCTTGAGCATATTTACACTCATCCATAAACTCCTCGGAAGGGTATGAACCTTTTAATAATTCCCAAATTTGAGCCAAGTGATCATCATTTTTTTGATAAGTTTTCCCTGATTTTGGATCAAACAAGTAATCACCAGTGATTAATTCAAAGACGAGACATGCCACGGACCAGATATCAGTGGAACAACCCCATCTGTGGCCCAATAGGATTTCTGGGGCACGGTATTGTCTTGTTTGGATATCGTTTGTGAAGTGATAATTGTGGAAACAGGCATTCCCCAAATCTGCGAGTTTGACATTGATGATTGATGAGATGTCAATTTCTTCATCTTCATCTTCATCTTCATCTTGTTCGTCTTCCTCAACTTCTTGGTCCTGGACTTCATGGGCAATTACCTCTTCTTCATTCTCCAAGATCGTCCCGTCAATAGACATTGATGAGAATCTTGAATTTAAATTAGCATCCCCATATGTATAATTAGAATTCAATTCCTCGTCTTCATCATCTGAATTTGTTTCAGAGGCACAAACGACAAATGAAGTTAAATTTGAAGAGTTTGCCGGGGATGTTGATTGGTTATAATGGGCTGAAAAGATTGGAGAACAAGAGTCCTCCTCGTCATCATCATCATCTTCATAACATTTGATTGAACCGTTTGTGTTGAGTCCACCACTACTTGTACTCTTTGACGAGTTGTTTTGCTTCTTTTTAGTGAAATAATCTGAGAAATCAAAAGATGAAGTTGATGAAAGTAGTGGAGATGGTAGTGGTTTGGAGCATTTAATTGGGGTTCTAATGGAATTTGAAAGTTTGCGATTTGTTTTTGGTTGTTTTGTCTTTGTCTTTGTTGTAGTGTTGTTATTGATAAGTTTAACAAACTCTTCAACGTTTTGAATTTCCAAGAGGACATTTTCCGGTTTGATATCTGTATGGATCAATCCACATTCTCTGTGTAAATAGTCCAATGATAAGAGTAGCTGTTTAGTGATTTGCTTTGTCAATGAGATTGGTAACCCACCATAAGATTTCTCCACTTGGGACAATTTTATGGAAATGTTTTTAGAGTTGTTTATTAGCCCCAACATGTTTTCACCAAGGACTTCAAACACCATACAGACATGTTTCCCATTTGGACCATTGTGGTAAAACCAATCAAACATTTTAATCAAGTGCTTATAACCTGGGTGTGCCGGGTTTTTGTCATTGATAATTTGTAATATTTTAACCTCGTCCAATGCAGCCTCTGTATAATGTTTTTGAGAACGAACAATCTTGATGGCATAATGGGCATTAGTACGCTTGTCAAAGGTTAACCAAACGGTACTAAAATGGCCCCATCCCAATTTTCTCACAATTTGATAGTTTTGTCCCAAGACTTCACCTATTTCGACTGGATGGTAACCTCCATAGCAGTAGTCATTCTCGTCTTCTTCGTTTTTGAAGTCGATATATTCGTCGTCTTCCTCTTCATCTTCATCCCATTCTTCGTTGCCTTCATGTTTGTATTGTGATGGAGAGTGTTCATGTTGGAAAGAGTCAGTTCTGTACAATGAAGGGTGATGTTCCGTATTGATAAACAAGTCGGGCTGGAGTCTCATGGATTTAGGTATGGAGCTAGCCATTTTGGTGTTATTACCAGCTTGGTATAGGAAAGGATCCTGTAGTTTCTTAGCCTTGAGCATACTGGTAGCAATGATACTTGTTCTTGTACTAATGTGTCAAAAAGCGATATTTTGTTATGGATGTGGTTTCAAGAGCGTAGTAGTAGTAACCGTGTACTCCGTGTGCAGAAGAGAAGCTGAGATTTGCGGGGGGTGATGTGATAGTGATGTGATAGTAGTGTTGTAAGTCTTTGTGGATGGTATGATATGGGTGTATGAGGTTTGAACAATGGGAGAGAAGCAGTTTATAATTACGCTGTTTAGGCCCCAAGCTGATTTACACAGTTTTGCAAATAACGGTCAGCAGCCATACTAAGAATTTTAGCTCTACAACCAAGAAAAGAAACGCAACGAAGCTCAGAATCGGGAAGTGGCAGCCTAAATTTAGCCAGCGATGAACTTTATGGATTATTAAGGGATAGTACTACTTATAATGATACTGTAGTGTAGTTGTATGTTTATTGGCTATGATATGGACTCCTTCTAGTGGGTACCTTTAGTGCTGTGGTGGCACATTGACAATGACGTTGATGATAAACGTGATAGGTGATTGTCACCGGCTAAACAGATGCCGAGGCTCCCATACAAAAATCAAACGGCACCAGAATTGCAACTGTAAGAAAAAGGCAACTGCTCAGATCCACAGCGGAAATGGAAAAGAGGAGAAAAAGTTGTTGGCTGATTAGGTAAGAAATTAGGTAAGGGAGGGGTCACGTGAGTATCACGTGGAAAAATTATTTACATAAGTCATTACGTCATCAGAGAGCCGATAAGTTTTAGCGTGTACTCTTGATACTTTTATAACGTATATATATAAATTCAGTAAATATTCCAGCGGCTACTATGAGTCAACCATCTATCAGCAGGTTCTTCAAGCCAAAAGAGTCACAGGCGCCCAAGGAAACTACAAAGACCAAGGCGGTACTGAGGAACGACACCAAAGATCAAAGCGCTGTGCCTATAGAGATCATAGATGGCGATGATGATGAGCAAGATGCTGCTGTTCAAACTGTGACTAAAGCTAGTAAAGAGTTCAAATATGATAAACACCAACAGAACCATACCGCACCAAAGACTGAACAACTAATAAGGAGAGACCACTATAGAGAGAAACTAGACCAGATTTTCAAAAAAGAGCAATCGTCTAATAGTGATGAACCTCAACATGGCAATGAAAGTGACAACGATGAAGATGCTATCGTGGAACCACCAACAAAAAAGCAAAAAGTCTCGAGAGCAAAAGCCAAATCTAAACTTACTCCGTTAGATCAACAAGTCAAAGACTTGAAACTGCGACATATGGACAAGATTCTGGCCATTCAAGTGGGCTACAAGTACAAGTTTTATTGTCAAGATGCAGCTATAGTGCACAAGATCCTAAATATAATGCTTGTCCCAGGGAAGATGAACCTGATTGATGAAACCAATAATGATAAACTATACAACAAATTAGCATATTGCTCAATCCCAGAACCAAGATTACATATCCATTTACAAAGACTGCTCAATAATGGGTTAAAAGTTGGCATTGTGAACCAGTTGGAAACAAGTGCAATCAAGCAAGTGGAAACCAAATCCAGTGATTTGTTCACTAGAGAGTTGACAAATGTGTTCACTAAATCCACGTATATCGAATATGAAGAATCAATGAATGTGGATAATTCTAAAACAAAAATGGATTCATTAATTGCCATAATGGAGGAGCCTTTGAAAGACCAGACAAAGATAACTATTGTCTCAATACAACCATTGACTGGATCCATAATTTATGATTCATTTGAAGATGATTTCTCAAGAAATCAATTGGAAACTAGATTATTGCATCTGGAACCAATAGAGTTCCTATATTTTGAGAATGCACTAAGCAAGGATACTTTGCATTGTTTACAAAACTTTATCAGAACTAATTCCTCAAATAATATCAGAGTCAATACCATCTCGAAAGTGAAGGAGAATTTTTATCAACATTACTTAAATGAATACATTATGAATAATTCGGACATTGAACTTATAGAGTTCTTGTCAGATCAATCAAAAGAATTTCAAACATGCTGCTCATTATTGATCGACTATTTGAAAGAGTTTAAACTGGATTCATCATTTCAAATAGTCTCCAACTATTCGAATTTTATCAGTGCAAACCATATGATTTTAAACTCAAACTCATTGACTAACCTGGAAATCTTTACAAACTCAACAAACAATGAACAGTTCGGTTCATTGCTTTGGCTTTTGGATCATACGAGAACGAAATTTGGGTATAGAATGTTGCGGAATTGGATCTCGAAACCGCTCATTGATAGAGAACAAATTGAAAAAAGATTAGACGCCGTCGAAAATATTCATTCTCAATTCAACCATTTCCTAGAGAATTTGGCAAATTTGTTGAAAAACACTGTGGACTTGGAGAAAATATTGAATAGAATACATTATGGCAAAGTTAAAAGGAAAGAATTATACATTTTTTTATTCAAATTAGAAGAGATTTCGAAACTCATTGTTAAGTTTGGGAAATTTGAAATTATAGACAGTTTGAAATCACAATTGTTGAAAGACTTGTTTAAACAATTGGTTGAGATTTCAGAGGATTTACAAATAACAAAATATGTGGCAATGATTAATTCAAACATGGCAATGGATGAATCCAAACCTGATGATCATGTCTTGAAATATTTCAATTTGAACACTTTAACTATTGACCAGGATGAAATCATAATCCAAGATGAAGAAATCGCAGAGATCAATAAACAATTTGATGAGGAATTATCCCGGATCAAAGATTTCTTCAAAAGACCCTCGATGACTTACGTTACAAGCAGTCGTGAACCATACTTGATAGAGGTTCGTACTGGACTGTCGAAAATCATCCCAAAGGATTGGGTCAAGATCAATGGGTCTAAATTGGTATCTCGTTATAGATCACCAAAGATTATAGAATTGATGAAATTGCAACAATATCACATGGAACTGTATCAACAGGCTTGTCACTCGGTGTTCCAAAGATTCACACAGAGAATTGATTCGCATTATACACAGTTGAACCAATTTATCCAATGTTTGGCAACTTATGATTGTCTTCTATCCATCTCCACTACATCGTCTTCACTAAATTACTCGAGACCCAAGTTTGTGGATCAACAAATAATAAACATTTCCAATGGGAGAAACCCAATCATTGAACAATTGAGTAATTATGTCCCTAATGATATTGATATGAATGCTAATGATACTCGTTGTCTCATCATCACAGGACCAAACATGGGTGGTAAATCTTCTTTTGTCAAACAAGTCGCTCTCATAGTCATCATGGCACAAATTGGTTGTTTTGTTCCATGTGATGGGGCAACCTTGGGTGTTTTCAATTCGATACAAACAAGAATGGGGTCACAGGATGATTTGATTAAAGGTGAGTCAACTTTCTTCACAGAGATGTCCCAAATCTTGACTGTGTTGCAAAACTCACAGGATAATAAATCATTGATTATATTGGATGAAGTTGGGAGAGGAACAGGGACAGTGGATGGGATTAGCATCGCATCGAGTATCTTACAATACTTGATAACAAATCAACAAAACTCAGAGTCATTAGTGTTATTCATCACACATTTCCCATCGATTTGCAAGATTTCTAGAAAGTTCAATACGGTGAAGAATTTCCATATGGGATACATTGAAACTAGGGAAACTCCAGAAAGTTGGCCTAAAGTGACTTTCTTGTATAATTTAGTCCCAGGTGTGGCTCAGAATTCTTATGGGTTAAACGTGGCGAAATTGGCTGGGATTGATGATGACATTATCCATGAAGCGTATCAAATCTCCCAAGAGAGACAAAAACAAGTCGAGGACTCGAAAAGACAAATTGATGATGTGAAATTGGCCAAGTTGTTTGGTGATGTTGTGAAGAAGGATAATGGTGTGGGAAGTGTGGTTAATGAATTGTGTATTATTGATGACTTGGACTAAAAGGACAATTCGACGTTAGAATCTAATACATGTACATATGAATGTCTTTCGAAGGTAAGATATATCTAAACATATTACATCTACAACATAGTATGTAGAAGACACTAAATCATCAATTTTCTTTTACACAATCAAGTCAACTTCTAGAAACGTAATTAATTTTATAACAAGAATAAGAGAATTTCAACAAACTTTTTCAGAGAAGCAAACTTCTTAGAAACATTTGTGGTGGACAATAGCTGGACCAGATTCGTCGTATTCTTGTTTTGAGATCCACATTTGTTGGAAAGTGGACAAAGAGGCCAAAATGGAACCACCAATCCAGACAGAGTATTTACGTTCTGGTGGAGCAATGATCTTAACCTTCATGGAAGATGGAGCCAAAGCAGTAATTTCCTTTTGCATACGTTCAGCAATACCTGGGAACATGGTGGTACCACCGGACAAGACAATGTTACCGTATAATTCTCTTCTGACATCAACATCAGTCTTCAAGATGGAGTTGTAAGTGGTTTGGTCAATACCAGCAGCTTCCAAACCTAACAAGGATGGGTGGAACAAAGCTTCTGGAGCTCTGAATCTTTCGTTACCAATGGTGATAACTTGACCATCTGGTAATTCGTATGATTTTTCAATAGCAGAAGATTGAGTAGAAGTTTGTAATTCTTGATCGAAATCTAAAGCAACGTAGGCCAATTTTTCCTTAATGTCACGGACAATTTCTCTTTCAGCAGTAGTAGTGAAAGAGTAACCACGTTCAGACAAGATTTTCATCAAGTAATCGGTCAAATCTCTACCGGCTAAATCGATTCTCAAAATAGCATGTGGTAAGGCGAAACCAGCGTAGATTGGAACAACGTGGGAAACACCATCACCAGAATCTAAAACGATACCAGTGGTTCTACCAGAGGAGTATAATGACAAAACAGCTTGAATGTTAACGTAAAAGGCTGGAACGTTGAAAGTTTCAAACATGATTTGAGTCATTTTTTCTCTGTTGGTCTTTGGGTTCATTGGAGCTTCGGTCAACAAAACTGGGTGTTCTTCTGGAGCAACACGCAATTCGTTGTAGAAGGTGTGATGCCAGATCTTTTCCATATCATCCCAGTTGGTAACGATACCGTGTTCAATTGGGTAACGCAAAGTTAAGATACCTCTCTTGGATTGAGCTTCATCACCAA
>JAJLXP010000166.1:0-18781 GCA_030674255.1 Hansenula queroliae | reverse complement strand
GTGGAGGTTGAGCCATCAGTACCAGTGTAGGTAGTGGTGTAAGCAGATGGAACAGTCTCAGAGCCAGAGGAAGCAGCTGAGGGAGCACTCACTGGGATAGTAGTAGTACCAGTAGCGAATGATCCATCGGTACCAGTGGTTGGGTAGAGTGAAACAACGCCGGTGGAGGTTGAGCCATCAGTACCAGTGTAGGTAGTCGTGTAAGCAGCTGGAACAGTTTCAGAGCCAGAGGAGGCAGCTGAAGAAGCACTGACTGGGTTAGTAGTAGTACCAGTAGCGAATGATCCATCGGTACCAGTGGTTGGGTAGAATGAAACAACGCCGGTGGAGGTTGAGCCATCAGTACCAGTGTAGGTAGTGGTGTAAGCAGATGGAACAGTCTCAGAGCCAGAGGAAGCAGCTGAAGAGGCACTGACTGGGACAGTGGTTGTACCAGTAGCGAATGATCCATCGGTACCAGTGGTTGGGTAGAATGAAACAACGCCGGTGGAGGTTGAGCCATCAGTACCAGTGTAGGTAGTGGTGTAAGCAGATGGAACAGTTGTACCATCAATTGCGATTGTAGTAGTACCAGTAGCAAATGATCCATCGGTACCAGTGGTTGGGTAGAATGAGACAATGCCAGTGGAGGTTGAACCATCAGTACCAGTGTAGGTAGTCGTGTAAGCAGATGGAACAGTTTCAGAGCCAGATGAAGCAGCTGAAGAAGCATCTGAAGAAGCAGCTGAGGAAGCAGCTGAGGAAGCACTCACTGGGAGTGTAGTAGTACCAGTAGCGAATGATCCATCGGTACCAGTGGTTGGGTAGAATGAAACAACGCCAGTGGAGGTTGAGCCATCAGTACCAGTGTAGGTAGTGGTGTAAGCAGATGGAACAGTTTCAGAGCCGGACGAGGCAGCTGAAGAAGCACTGACTGGGACAGTAGTAGTACCAGTAGCGAATGATCCATCGGTACCAGTGGTTGGGTAGAATGAAACAACGCCGGTGGAGGTTGAGCCATCAGTACCAGTGTAGGTAGTGGTGTAAGCAGATGGAACAGTTTCAGAGCCGGACGAGGCAGCTGAAGAAGCATCTGAAGAAGCAGCTGAGGAAGCAGCTGATGATGATGCTTCGGTAGATGAGCCAACACTAGATGAAGCACCGAATGCGGATGATGAGGTTTCAGAGGAGGCAGTGGATGAAGCATCAGAGGATGAAGCACCGGTGGCAGATGATGTAGAACTAGATGAAGCATCGGTGGATGAAGCACTAGATGAAGCATCGGTGGATGAAGCAGCACTAGATGAAGCATCGGTGGATAAAGCAGCACTAGATGAAGCATCGGTGGATGAAGCAGCACCGGATGAACCACTTGAAGCATCAGAGGAAGCTGCTTGTGATGAAGCATCAGTAGATGAAGCAACACCGGATGAACCACTTGAAGCATCGGTAGATGAAGCAGCACCGGATGAACCACTTGAAGCATCAGAGGAAGCTGCTTGTGATGAAGCATCAGTAGATGAAGCAACACCGGATGAACCACTTGAAGCATCGGTAGATGAAGCAGCACTAGATGAAGTGGTAGATGAAGCATCCGAAGCAGCAGATGAAGATAAAGAAGACACAAGCGACGATGAGATCACCGAGCTAGAACTGCTTGATGCACTAGAGCTCTGCGAAGCGGCTGAGTAGCTCTGAGTAACACTCATAGTCTCACTACATGTGATGTATGAGGTAAGTCCAGTACAAGAAAATGACAATTCTTCATAGTAGACTGGACAGTCACCAAGAGTTCCCACAGTACAGATGGCATCTTGAAGAGCTTTACCAACAACAGACCCTGCAACACCAACGTACAAGTCGTAATAACTTGTGGTACCCGAGTCGGTAGGAACAGTAAATCTGAATGACACGTAATCAGTGGTACAGAAAGCTGGTATGGAAGTGGCAAATGTAGCGTAAGGAATGGTGACATCATAAGAGATGATAAAAGAGCCGTCCTCAAGGTTAACTGAACCATCAACATTGTTGATCTCCAGTCCAAATGTAGCCACTCTGAAGGATGACGCGTTGATAGGTTCGTCAAATTGGAAAAACCACGTAATTGTAAGGACACGACGTCTAGTGAGCAACACACCTGTGGTCACACCGCTAATGTCATAAGAAGCATGGAAAGTCTTGCTGTTGATTGTACCAGTAATGGAACTCGATGCACATCCAGAAGACAATGTGGTGGTACGAGCTAGATCTGTAGTCACTGTGGTAATACCTGAAACAGTCGTCTCCGAGGCACTACTTGAAGCAGCGGATGAAGACTCGGTTTCGCTGGATGAAGAAACAATGGAAGAGGAAGCTCCAGAAGAAGATTGGGATGAAGCTTCAGATGAAACACCAGCATCAGAAGATGAAGCCACGGATGAAGCACTAGCATCAGTAGAGGAAGCTTGAGATGAAGCTTCAGATGAAGCACCAGCATCAGTAGAAGAAGCTTGAGATGAAGCTTCTGATGAAACACCAGCATCAGAAGATGAAGCTTGAGAGGAAGCTTCGGATGAGGCACCAGCATCAATAGAAGAAGCTTGTGATGAAGCCTCGGATGAAGCACCAGCATCAGTAGAAGAAGCTTGAGAGGAAGCTTCAGATGAAGCACCAGCATCAGTAGAAGAAGCTTGGGATGAAGCTTCAGATGAAACACCAGCATCAGAAGATGAAACCACGGATGAAGCACTAGCATCAGTAGAGGAAGCTTGGGATGAAGCCTCTGATGAAACACCAGCATCAGTAGAAGAAGCTTGAGATGAAGCTTGGGATGAAGCTTCAGATGAAACACCAGCATCAGAAGATGAAGCTTGTGATGAAGCCTCCGATGAAGCACCAGCATCAGTAGAAGAAGCTTGAGATGAAGCTTCAGATGAAACACTAGCATCAGTAGAAGAAGCTTGAGATGAAGCTTCGGATGAAGCCTCGGATGAAGCACCAGCATCAGTAGAAGAAGCTTGTGATGAAGCCTCGGATGAAACACCAGCATCAGTAGAAGAAGCTTGAGAGGAAGCTTGTGATGAAGCCTCGGATGAAACACCAGCATCAGTAGAAGAAGCTTGAGAGGAAGCTTCGGATGAGGCACCAGCATCAGTAGAAGAACCTTGGGATGAAGCTTCAGATGAAGCTTCAGATGAAACACCAGCATCAGAAGATGAAGCTTGTGATGAAGCTTCAGATGAAACACTAGCATCAGTAGAAGAAGCTTGAGATGAAGCTTCAGATGAAACACTACCATCAGTAGAAGAAGCTTGAGATGAAGCTTCGGATGAAGCCTGGGATGAAGCACCAGCATCAGTAGAAGAAGCTTGTGATGAAGCCTCGGATGAAACACCAGCATCAGTAGAAGAAGCTTGAGAGGAAGCTTCGGATGAGGCACCAGCATCAGTAGAAGAACCTTGGGATGAAGCTTCAGATGAAGCTTGGGATGAAACACCAGCATCAGAAGATGAAGCTTGGACTGCAGCAGTAGAAGAAGCTTCTTGACTGGATTGTTCACTTGAAGATGCAATATCTGAGGACGATTGTAAAGTAGTAGTGCTGGATTGAAGCGAAATCACAGATGAGGTTGAGGTGGCAGAACTTGAAGCTTCGGTAGATGTTGCGGAGGCACTGTAAGAGGTGTAACTTTCATCAATAGTGTAGGTTTCTGAACATGAGATGAATGATTGAAGCCCAGTACAAGAGAATGGTAATTCTTGGTAATAAACTGGACAGTTACCCAATGTTCCAACGGTACAAACAGTACTAATAAGTGCAGTACTGATAGCAGACCCAGCAACACCAACGTACAAATCGTAATAACTTGTTGTACCGGATGATTCCTCCACTGTAAATCTGAAAGACAGGTAGTCTGCAGCACAGAAGGCAACGACAGATGGGACAAAAGTTGCGTAAGGAAGTCTCACATCATAGGATATCAAAAATGAACCGTCTTCGAGGTTGACTTCACCAGCAACATTGGAGATTCTAGTCCCAACAGAGGTGGCGGTGAAAGAAGAGGCATCAAGAGGTTGGTCAAATTGGAAATACCAGGTGACTGTTAAAACACGACCTGTGTTCAAGGCTACTATACCAATAGTCGTTCTTGAAGTAGTACCTGTGATATCATAGGATGCATGGTAACCTTTGCTGTTGATGGTAGCTGTAGCTGAACTGGAAACACAACCACTAGAAACTGTTGTTGAGCGTGAAAGATGAGATGTAACCGTTACAATACCAGTAACGACTGAGGTCGTAGCAGTTTCTGTTGAGGAGCTTTGTGCAAATACACCTTGTAAGTGTAGTAAACCCCATAATAAACATGAGATGAAAGCAGATGAGAACCGCATGTTGTAATCAAATTGTTCTCAAATAACTAGCAGCTTTATTGAGGTTCTCAGTATTAAAGAGTTGTAATGTAGTAAGGAGTGAACTAATGAAAAATGTTTTGAGCATATGAGGTGGATACTTCTTTCAATTTATAAGAAATGGATGGGTCGAGATCTTCAAATCTTGAAAAGTCCAGAGGCTCGAGAACACGAAGAATGATTGTTTTTTTCAACTCAAGAGATATGTGCTGTCTCAAACACGGAAACCCTGGTTAGTACATGTACCATCCATGATCCGAGGATATTATCACATGAACCTCAGTTACTGGAGGCCTGCACACACAAGAGCAATGTAATTTCATGAGACACATAGCTGACGTAGGTATAAGGTCAAATTGTACAATTGAGACACACCAGCAGCTTCGTGTGGGTCGATGCTGTTGTATGCAGTAGTGAATATGCGTTATGAAGCAGCATGATGCATGGGATGCGCGTAGAAATGAACATCTTTTTTCTTCGTACTTTCAGCTTTTAGATCTAGAGTCCGAATCCAGAAAAATCAAGATCTGAGGGTACCGTGCAACCGTAGAATAGTAGATCTCCAATGTGTTGGCAGAGATCTGGAATCTGAGGGGCCCCTTCGTCTCCAATTCAAAGTATAACTGTAAATCAAGATCACCCAATGGCCAAAAAAATGTAAAAAAGCTAATTCATCTTCTACGTTGGCACTTTGGGACGGTGGACCATCCCAACCAACGAGTGTGAAATGGCACCTCTTTCGATAAAGTAGTGTAGAAGTAGTTTCTTACCGGAAACGCAAGCAGCTGGTAATGCTGGTTGGGCCGTGGGCCGTGGGAACTGGCCACTGGGTTTCATGGTCATAACCGGCAAAGGGCAAAACCCGAATCACGTAGAGCCTTGCTGCTAGTACAGTGGTACACACTAATCCAGTACACCAAAGTTAGACAACAGCATGGCATTGGTTAACAAAACAATGACCACGGGAGAATATATCCCACTCTCGAGTCTCTAAGGTATCAGACACTTTGGGGCAATTCCAATTTCCAAGCACTCTTTCTACGAATGCATCATTCTTGAAATTCACAGTGTCTAAATACCTGCACAGGCAAGACCATCCATCAACCTTCTTCCACTTTTTGTTTAATCCCTGTACATACAGAACCGCCTCAATGATACCGTTTACAGCCATTTTGAACGTTCTCTGTCTCCATTGAGTAGTATGTTTAAGAAGATCCAAAGTGATTGGCGCTCGTATTGGTCGTTTGTTCAGAGGTTTGATGGACGCATCTGACTGACACGGAAGAAAGAAGGTGTTGGAACAAAAAAAACGACATCTTGACAAGGGTAGCAATACAGCGATACATCAACAGCGGCAAGTGGTGCTAACGCACAGCATCAATTGCAGTAGGTATCCTGAAGTTCAGCACCGATGGCGATGCTGGACCCTGGTCGAGTTAGTCTTTACGAACCATTTGCCACCTGTTTTTTTTTTCCTACGCTGAATAGAGAATGGCCTAAAAAAATAAACCATTGAGACGAGGATTGGCATTCTCCCGGTGCACTTGACTTGGTACTGGAGTCTGGACTCTGGAATCTGGAATGCTCGGAAAGGCCATGGTACCGGTGTTCAAACTACAAACCTCATATGCTTCCCACTGTTGCAGGTGTCTCACTTGATGTGGGCCAAGGGTTCAGACCTTTGCACTCAAGGTTAACAGAGGGAAAATGAACCGAGTACATGCTGCGTGCTGTCCAGTGGCCTGAATCGGCCCAAGAAGGAAGTGAATTCCATACATAACATTTTTTATCAAGTAAGTTACGATGCTGGGTGCTTTCACTACTGTACGTCGGTCGTACTAGGTAGTAGGTACCACGATGGTCACCTCTAGAGCTTCGGAGGTAGTACGGGCTAATAAGCAACAGGTACCTGAGATCTCGGATCTTGCAATCTTTGAGTCATGACGTATATTTAGCCGTGTACACTTAAACAGGGCCACCGAAGAAACTGGTGATAAGTAGTCATGGGTACTATAGGAAGTGGTACGTAATGGCTGCTCTTTGGCTTCCCCCAGGCTTGTTTGTGAAATATGCTCTTGAGTGAAACACAGTACCGTAACTACGTTGGGCAATGTACCGATACTCAGCTACTGCACTTGTACTACACTGTGTAATTGTCGTAGCTGCCCATCTGTCTGAGACTTGTACATGGTGCGTGATGCCAGTGTCACCATAGTCAGTGCTTGGTACGTGGAATACCCTGAGCCCTCTGCACTGGGCTCGGTGCTAGCCGAGTAGGTTCGACTCACAGCTTAATTAGCCAGTGGCTAATTAGCGTTGCGCTAAGGCAATGGAACACTCGTGTACAAGTCGTTCTAAGACGTATGTCTATATGCTGGACATAAGTTCTCTGGTATTTCAAACAGAGAACCAATGAAAAGAGTAAAATCCATCGGAAAGCTCAAGGGCTGGCTTCTTGCAATTTCACACAATTCATCAAAAAGTCTTCAATTACATACATGTGATGGCAAACAAAAAGTTATACTAAAAGCTAAAACTCTCATGTGTTGAGCATAAACTTCCCATTTCATTAACCACATCAAATATATATTAAATGAATACTAGTCCAAAGTATATAAGCAGGGTCGTAAATTTAAAGCCATATTATTAACACCCTGGGATGAAATAAAGTCCCTGACCAGCTCCCTAAATCAGTGCGTCAAATTTCAAAATTCCTGAATAATCCACCAGCAGACATAAATCAAGTTGTATACTCTCGTTTGAAACGTATGTGCTTCCCATATGGAGTCGGGACCAAACCCTCAATTTCTCAAACGCACATGCCATGCATCGGTCCATGAAGGACGTCCGTCAAGTTTGTCACCATGATCATGGAACTCTTTGGAAGATTCAAACTTTTGCGAACAAAACACACACAGTGCACACACAGACACAATTCATGAGATTTCGTTTTTCATACATCAAGGAAATCAGAGGCAACCAACAATTCCAAAGCCATCTCAGTAGGAATATTGAACTCTGGGACATCAACAGCGTCTTTGTATTTCATGTTGTAATAGAGATACTCCACGACTTTCCCCAAAAGCACACCATCCATCTCTTGTAACCTAATCTCACGTTCCTCCGTCTCTTTGAACGTCGACGACAACATGTTCTTCAGTGTCCCTGATACCATAGCTGCCTCTTTCGAAATAACAAATTCAAACCCATCTGCAGATATAAGTGTAACGTATTCAGCACTCATTCTTTTGTCTTATCTCGTACGTGAAATTTGCAAAGTTTTGTCTCTTTGCTATCACTTCAAAAATTAAACGGGGTTCGCAAATGTATTTGTAAATTCTAACGGCGAACTTTCCATGAAAAAAAGTCCCCATCCGGATTTATTACATAAGCACCGGATCTAATGTTTCGGTGTGCATCAATATGTCTCTACTTCTGAAACTTTTGAGGCAGTCTCAATGGGACGCTGGCTGGGCCTGTTCTGAGACTGGGAAGAGTGCTTGTTTATGTGCTCAAAGCGTAGAGTGTCTCTCAAGCTGGAGGAGCCAGTAATGGCCAGCCTCTTTACGCTTACCTACGAAACACTACATAATTTGGTGCCACTTCATTGCTCAGTACTCAACACGGCTAAATATAGGCCAAACACCAGGCTAAAAATACATGCTACGTATAGTAATCATCAGTTGTCTGATACTCCAGAAGATCAGCAGTTTATCAGTCCAGCCTATTACTACTACATTTGTTGGTACCGAACACCCCCACCTAGTTCCACCTTTGCCAATAAAATGTCACTATAATGACCAATTGCGTTAGTAGTCACATGCCTACAAGAGAAATGAGGTTAAACTTTAAATCGTAATACGAGCATACTATGGGGAATTTGGAAGCTTGGCAATGGGTTCTGACCATTCATTCGCTATACACGTCGGTCATCAATTTCAAAGTACAGGCGTGTGTAGGTCTCTTTAGTTGCATTTGGCCCAAATGTCTTGTACTTGAAATTGTCGTCACCACCAATACCGGCGAACTAAATCTTAATTTGATTTCCTTCTCTACATCATCGTTTTTGGTAGTATAGTCATTGGGAATTTTTGAGCTGTCTATACCTTCTACTGCCACATCAGTGCAATCATACTTTCTTTATACCAAGTGTTATCATAAGAGCACAGCAATGAAATCATGTACTTTCTAACACTGTGGTTCATCATGGTCGTAATACGTATGCTGTTTTCATCTACAAACATACTATATGTCTGATATGTGCCCTCAGACTTCAAAAATAGATAACCGGTTTTGATAGGTCTTAAATTAGCTAATTTCGACTTAGAGTGCTCCATGGGTGTTAATAAGGTCTCTTTTATCATCTCTATGGCGTGGAAATTAACTATAGATTTTTTAAAAATTCATTTTTGTAAAATATGGATACATCATATTTTTTATTTGTACTTTAAAATTAAGTCTATAAAATTTTTTTCAAAAATCCATGCGATCAATTTCGCCAAATAACGCCTAAATTGCCACTTTGGTTGTAGCATATAAAACTAAAGCACCATCAATGGGGATCTGAGTGTTTAGATTATTGGAAAACTCAACATGGCCATGGAATAACAGCACTTTGAGTCTGCTTCATGTAGCTTTTCTTATCTTGACACAAACTTTAGATCTCGGACGTAACGGCGTTACGGAAAAAAGAAAAAAGCAGATACGAGATTGCGCTTACGTCATCACCATAACCTCAAATCAAATCACGTCGAGGAGATCAATTGCGCTACGTATTTTCAAGGTGAGGGAAGCATAAAGCTTTGCTACCATATATACATTTAAATCATCTTGAAATCGTGGCTTTTTCTACATATACTTCCAATTGATGTTTTGATTTTCACCTCAGATGACCACAATAGCAATTTTGATTAGTGTTAATGTAGGGAAGACTCTCTAGCACATATAGCTCAGCTGTGGAGAAGGGCTCAAATGTATACCAACGGGCTGAAGTTCACAACAAGTACGCTTTGGATCTTGCTTCCGTGTATTCCACCTTATGCTTTCGACGAGGAGCTCTCAACTTGACTTGCCATCACGCATGGTGTAGATTCTTGAGCTTTTCAGTAACTGTATCGATTCATTTTGTTCCTTAGTATGCGTTAAAATAAACATTTTCGTAAAATAGTTACCTATCAAACATGGACAGACGTTGACGATGTAAACTCAAAAGTCCAACACTTAGAAGGACAGACTACCTTGACACGTTTGTTGGTATATAATACTATAGTAGCTTGCTCTTCGGTGCTTTCAGGTCTCAAAATTGATAATAGTAACCTTAGCTATGAGGGGAAAAGCCTGCAAGACCAGTGCAATTGCTTATGAACATCTAGGGAGTAGATGCTCTGCTACATATTCTAAAACCAGATCGGACAGAAGTAGTCGGTTTCCGGAGACATAGACGAGAAATGAAGTTCACACTCCTTTGGACACCCAGCTAAACACACTGATCAGAAAGTGTAAAAGGTGCTTCACAATATCCTGTCAAGATGTTTTGAATCTCTTTGGTTGAGGTTTGTATTCTGTTACATAATAAATGACATAAGCACTCAGCTTTGAGAGTCGTGGCCCCTTTTCAAAAACAAACCACAGCGGTAAGAACAACCAACCAAACGAGACTGACCTGTTTTCTATTATTCATATCGTGACATTACGAGGAGGAAGTCAAGTTATAGGAAACATGACTAGCCCTAGCTTAGGTATGTGAAGAATACGGCATTGTCAAACTGCCAATTGGCTCATTGCTAACAACGCTGGAATATTCAGGATGGGAAAGATTGAGAGATGTGTACTATAGAAGCAGAGAGCTATACAGCATAGCGTGGCAAGTGTCGAACCTCGACCAATACATCACCGCTATTTCAAAGTTCACCAAGACAATAGCGCTACACAGATTTAAGGTCGATTTGAATGAGGCGGCTTTGGGTAATAACAAATCCTCAGTTGACATATACACGTCTTCTGGTAATTTACTACATTCTATCAATTGGAACAGTCACATCAATGGTAAAATTTTAGACTTACAGTGGACCTCAGATGAGAACTTGGTGGTTTTGTTACAGAATGGCCATGTAAGGGTGTATCATGACTTCGAAGGTGGATTCAACGAGTACCAAGTTGGTTACGAATCTCAATTGATCGGTTTCAAGGCAATGAAGGTGAAATCGAGTATAATCTTTCTCTTGTTGAATGACTTCAAGATCTTGTACATCGATCTTGATAACACAATATCAGTGAATTCTAAACTATTGAAAGACATGAAACTTGAAGTACCTAGTGATCAATACAATTTTAAAGATTGGGACGTCATTATAGATGCAAAATCATCAGATAGCATGTTTGAGGTACTTTTGAGTATCAACAAGGAAGTTTACTCGATACCCAGATACGGAAATATCTCAAAAAAGTCGATCGATGGACCTTTCCAAAAGATCAGAGTCTCACCAAATGGACAATTCATCTCACTATATCAAGAGAAACTAAACAAACTGTTCATCGTTACATCGAATTTCAACAAAGCATTGTTCGACTACAAGTTGACAACTGCACCTCACGCAATGGACTGGTGTGGATCAGACGCCATTGCTGTGAGTAACTCGGACACAGTCAGTTTAATAGCACCTGGTGGATCTGTTGAATTTTATTTTGCCAATGACTTCCAAATCTCAAGTGAGATTGATGGGCTGACTGTTCTCACTGATGCTTCAATGGAGTTCATCAGCAAAGTCTCACCAACCACAGTGGAATGTTTGAAAATTGGGTCTACAGCAAAAGCCTCAATATTGATCGATTCAGTGGATAAGTTGAACAAACATTCACCAAAGGCTAATGAAAACCTTCAGATCATAGGATCGGATGAGAATTTGGATTCTGCAGTGAAGACTTGTATCAAGGGGTCATTAGAGGAGTTTGACCCTTATTGGCAGAAGAAATTGTTGAAAGCTGCCTCTTTTGGTAAATCAGCACTAGAGTTGAGAACTGATGCTTACAAACAGAACAGCGTTGATTTCATACAGACATGTGATACATTGCGTGTGTTGAACAGTGTTAGATCGTCTGAAATTGGACTTTTCTTAACAACAAGTGAATTTGAGCACTTGGGAGTGGAAAGATTAATTCAACTCTTGGTCAAAAGACAACAATTTGCCGAAAGTTTCCAAATCTCCAGGTTCTGGAAACTACCAATTGACCTCATATTCATTAACTGGGCATGTTGTAAGATCAAATACAATCCAAACTTGAACGACGAGGATCTCTCTAAATTGATCATTACCAAATTCCAGAATTTTGAGGACCGTTCATACATCTCGTTTGACAAGATTGCTAAAGTGGCTTTCCAAGAGGGTCGTTTGAACTTGGCCAAGATATTGATCAATTTCGAGTCATTGTTCACCAAACAGATCCCACTATTGTTGACAATGGAGGAACATGAGTTAGCTTTGAAGAAAGCTTGTGAATCTCAAGATGTTGACCTATTGTTGGAAACACTACATATTTTGAAACAGTCATTGTCACTACCAATCTTCTACAAGCTTTTAAGCAATTTCAAAATTGCATCCAACTGTTTTGAATATTTCCATCAAAGAGATCATAAATTGATTCATGACTATCTGAACCAAGCGGATCGTGTGATTGATATTGCTAACTATGAATTGAAACAACTTACAAACCAAACCTCATCTACCACATTGACTACCACGAAAAAAATCGAGATTCTACAATCCTCAATTGATGCATACAACTTGATGCGTAAAAATTCGAACGACCACAAACAACTTGAAAAACAATTGGAACTAGTTAAAGTCCAAGAAGCATACACAACTGATTTCAACATTGACTTCTCCGGACTATCAATAATGGCCACTTTGGAGAAACTCATACTTTTGAACCAAACTTCCAAAATCAACTCATTCGTCAAACAGTTCAAAATTTCAGATAAGAAAGTCCAATATGTGAAGTTGAACCATTTCATCAAGTCCGAGAAATACGATGAGCTTTACGAATGGTGCTCCTCCTCAAAGGTATCTATAGGATACGAACCAATAATTGAAAAGTTGATTAATGCAGACCAACAAACAATGGCCTTGAAATTGTTGAACAACAAAACCAATAGTAACTTGAGTTATGCCACTAGGATCGAATTCTTGATCAAATTGAAAGATTTCAAGAGCGTTATCGAGGAAGCATCCACCAAAAAGGACTTGTCCACTTTGACCAGAATCGAGCCACAAGTGGAAACTCCGAGATTAAGAGAGTTATTGACAAGCCAAATATCCAGATTACAATCATCAGCAACAGGGAATAGATTCTTCTAAGTCGTACAGAATTCCATAGACACACATGTAAATAACAATCTTATATGAGCATCCCACCATTACTACTCTTCCCATCACTATCATCCGTACTCCTCTTATGGAAAACCCCATCGATAACATCACCATTATGTACACCTTCCTCGCCGGTCAGCCAGCCTGGTATCGCCTCTGGATCAATTGTTCCGTCTGAACACAACTCAAACAGCCCACCAAACACATCATTCCCATGTAATTTCAACTTGACACTTATCTTCTCGTTCCCCATTTCATTCGTGATCTTAAACTGTACGTCCTGAACGGGCGCTATACTCGAGTACTCACCCCTTCTGATACCACCAACTTTTCCATCGTCCTCAGGCACATCCTCAGGTTCATCAATCTCTGGATTAAACTTCCTTTTCTTCGACCCACCTTCAAACATAAACTCACTTTGCAACTCATCTATTGTCCCTCTAAACCTTAGCCTAGCAATCTTCCTCACCCTCTCCATCTCATCATCTTCTTCCTCTTGAGTTTGTGAATTAGTCGACAGGGTCTGATGCCCCTCTATATCATCCAAGGGCGAAATGTCCACACTCCCATCCGCATAACACGCCCAACTCCCCAAGGATTCTTTAAACCTCGAGTTCCCCGACATGATCACCCCAGTTTCCAGATTCCTCACCAGTTCTTCCCCCTCACCTATAGGTCTAATCTCGATCCTTACTTGTTCCAATACACTGGATAACGCTGTGGAGACACACTGCATCACGATCTTCATCGACGAATCCTGTGGTGTGAATGGCGAATGGAGGATCAGTGGTGAGTTTAATGGGAATGCCAAAAACATGGGTTTCCTAGAGAAAAGTTGGTCTTTGATAGATGTTGTTGTCGAATGTTGTGAATTCTTGTGTAGGAGGTCAAACAACTGGATCCTGATGATGCATAATGGATAATGAGGGTGCGTTGATATGTATACATGATTCATATAGTATTTCGATAAGTTCGTCACAAGACCTTGTAGGAAACCCTGTGGATCATGTAAATTCAACACGTATGGTTCATCCCGAGAGTTCAACAATGTGGATCGTTGCCAATACGTGAATGTTGATGATCTTTCCACTATCAATTGTGAATCGACCTGTGCGTATTGTAATAGGTTCAAACCATGAGGATAGATGTCCACAAGCAGCTTATCTATGACTTTCTTCTTTGTTGTGGTAACTCCACCGGATTTATACTGTTTGATCTCCTGTTTGTATTGTTTGATATATTCTTGTCTCGTTAGGCCTAGTTCTTCCAGTTGATCAGGTAGTAGTTGAGGTGCTGTTACTGGTAAAGTACACCATAACAGACAAATATTCAGCAGTGAGTCTAGTGAGAGCCTTGATAACGTCCTGCTGATGACGACTGGTGACCTTTTCGGTATGAACGAGTTCTTCAAAGCGGACATTTACCCATTAGACATCTCTTTCCATAGTTAATTAATACTTCACGTTCTGTGAAAAGTAAACAATAACAAAGAAAAAAAAAACACACCTTCGCGAATGCGTTTTGCGATCGGGACAACTACAATAAACTTTTGATTCCATAACCGAAGATAAACAAATCCTTAAAAAAACTAAAAATAAGTAAACAAAGAATTTCCAGACACAAACAAACAATTGCGGGAAATAAAATGGTAAACAGAAGCGGGTGTAAACCCAGAAGAAAAGGAAATATAACAAGGGGGTATAGTACCCAAGAGAAAATAGAAAAAAAAAAGAATAGATGCCAATGGGGGTGTAAAGCAACAATGAGGCATTGAGATAAACCTCATGTAGCAGTTCGTGAATGTGTGTGTGTGTATAGTAATAGTTGTAATGACGATGCAAATTGTCTTCAGTCCAATAGATTTGAAAGACCTGTTTGAGATATAAAAAAATGCCAGTATATTTTCTTAAAATGTTAGTTGATGGTACCGATCATCTTCTAAACTTATCCAAATCACTATCATCACTATCAAAATCATCATCATCTTGGCGTAATGTCGTATCATTCAAAGTAGTTTCATCTGGATTTGTCACACGGAGAGTCTTTTGTTGAGCGGCCTCGTCAGGTAAACTACCATGACTTAATCTCTTTCTACCATAGTCCAAGAATGGCACAGGTTGGGCGAAGGTAAATGGATCATTGGACACTGCGTTGTCTTTGTTGGCTCCGTAGAATGACATTTCGTTATGAATTGGGATTGATGATTTTTCCAATTTTTCACCGTCTTCATCCTCATTGGAACGACGAGTACGGTAAAAGATGAAGAGCAATAATGCAAAGAGGGCAAGCACACCCAAGACAACACCAACCGCGATACCCGCGATGGCACCTTTACTTAACCCGGAGGAAGTGCCAGAGGATTTCCCCTGAGCAGATGCAGAAGCAGAAGCGGAAGCAGAGGCAGAAGCAGTGGATGAAGTGACAGTAGGTGTCATTGTCTTGTAAGCAGTGACGACGCTGTTTGATTGAGAAACGATTGAAGTGATGACTGAAACTTGGGTGGAGACTGCACGAGATTCAGTTGTACTTGGTGAAGAGGTAGTGGAAGAAGTAGATGTAGAAGATGTGGTTGGCTGAGCTGAAGAGCTGGTGGTTGTTGGAGAAGTCGATGTAGAGCTTGAAGTTGTGGAAGTTGAACTTGAAGTTGTTGATGTGGCGGTTGACGAAGAAGTGGTTGAAGTTGAAGTGGAACTAGTGGTTCTCCTTGAACTGGAAGTTGAACTTGTTGTAGAGCTTGATCTTGTAGAGGTAGTAGAAGTACCAGCAGCGGAAGAACTAGTGGTAGTAGTCTGAGCGCTTGAACTTGAATCATCCGAAGTATCCTCTTCACCATTAGAGTAAACAGTCAAATAACCAGACCCACCACAATTTTCAGATGGGTACCCATTACAAGCAATGGAACATTGACTGGACGAAGCCTGAGTCAAACCAGATGGCAACTTATTCCCACAATAACAAGTATCACCCCCAGATAAAGCGACAACAGAGTAACCGGCACATGCTTCTTCACAGTGTAAACTTGTTTGCCATGTATAAGTCCCCTGGGATGTAAGCACCGATTGCAAGTCACTTAGGGAGTAACAACCTTTGGATGAGAATGTGGCGGCAAGCGCTGAGGATGATAGCAGGAGCAGCGGTAGTATCGACTTCATGATTTGAGTTTCTGAAAACAGGTATCAACAAAGGGATAATTATGGACCAATTGTGGTGATGCAGCAAGGGAGTAAGAGTTGATGGGTTGAAGCGAGAGTGATAGAAGTGGAGAGTCTAGAGAGAGATTCTATTGGTTCTTTTGCAGTCTCTTTTATCAGCTTTCCAGTCTTCGAATTGTTGTTGATTTCGTTGTTGTTGATTTCGTTGTTTTCAGAAATAAAAAAGACTTCAAAACTTTTGTTTTTGTTTTGTTTTCGACGGCGGCTGTTTTTTTTTTAAATTTTAATTTTTGGGCCAGAACTTTTTTTTTCTTTTCTGCCGATCGGCAAATTGCGGAAATTGACGGAACAACCACACAATAAAAAGCAGAGATTCAACAAGATCTTGAGGGAGGTAAAGAGGATTAAAGGGAGGTGAAGATGGTAGTTATAGTGGTGAGTAGTACTAGTTTATATAGATCCCAGAGAGAGATTCAGTTTGTGGAATTGCCGTGCCTTAAACAGCCCTGTGCCTGTGCCTGTGGCCTCACCGGGGATCGAATTTCAGCCAAACGTTCGTTACTGCACGACACGATTCGATAGCTGTACAGAGAAGTTTGAGCCAGTACAAAAAGCACCACGATTTATCACATTCTACATATTGAAATTTACCAGCTGGTCATATATTAGATAAGTCGATGTACTCATCTCAGTCCACTCTCATCTATAAAGTCATTTAGCAGGGCATTAAGTCTCATAGAACTCTTTGGGAACACATTTCTATGCTGATTGAAAAACTTCCTTAGCTTAACATTGATCAGTTCACTAACGTCTTCCAATTCGTGTTTATCCACACTGGTCAGCTTCCTCTTGGGCTGTTTCTTAACCACACCCATGATATGACTTGGTCTGAGATACCTCTTTTCACTCTTTAATTTCCTCTCGTTCAATTCAGCTTGTAACTCTGCATCCTTAACTCTAAGTCTAATCATAGTCAAAATGTCGACATTCGAGTAGTATTTGTTGATGAACTGTTCAGGATATGGGAAGATCGTTGGATTTATACCCAACTCTGTCTGTCTCATGTATTCATCCACACCGTCGTCATAATCAAAACTATCATCAATGAATCTGATGATCAATTTCTTATCAACGTAAAACTTCCCCCATGTTTGGATATCCTTCACACCGGGCAATAAACCCGAGTTTTCAAAACATTGTGTAACACAAGTCCTATAATCCGTACTCATGATATCCACCACTTCTTTAACAACCTGGTAAACATGCTGATTCGTCATAATCTCATCACTCGTCATCGAATCCGTATATTTCAAGACAAGCCCATAATGTTCCAAAATCTTACACCTCAACAACATCTTGAATACTTGCAAGATCCCCAAGTACAAAGGCTGATACTCATTAAACGAAACTTGTGCCGCCATAGCTCTATAAGTGAAATTCCCCACATAGTTCAATTTCGTTTGTAAGAACGGGTTCAAGAATATCAACTCAATATTTTTAATCATCTTTTGATCCACAAAATGTTCATAATGACAATCCAAGATCAAATACTTTTTTCTCCCCAACTCATCCAACTTCTTATCCCAATTCATTAACCACACCGTGAAAATCTCTATATTGACCATCCCTGTATAACTAGGGAAATAACCTTCACCAATCATACCTTCATCCACCGAACCTACACTGTCCTCAGTGAAGGCATCCTTAGCCTTCCCAACCAACAGTGGTTCTGGCCAATCTGTCCCATCGGCATTAACAACAACACCAAGACAAAACCTCTTGTCTAGTCTATTCTTTGTATTACCAGCACTGAAGAAAATCTCATCGTATTGATAAATATCCCGGAGTTCCACACCTTCAAATTTTGTTTGGAATCTTGTTCTCTCCTGTGATAATGATCGTTCTCTAAAAGCATCAATCAAATCGGTGTATTCGTAAATGACCTCTTTCCGTCTTTGATGCTTATTTTGGAAAAAATGATGCCATCCTCGAGAAAGTTCCTTCTGTTTGACCATGCTCTCATTCGGGGAGATCAATCTTAAAAAGATATTATAATCACTCTCCATATCCTTTTGTGTAAAATGGAAATTCGTGATGATTTTTTGGAAATACCAAAACTCCATACATTTGTTGATCAAGTCTCTGGTATAGTTGGGATTCTGGTCTTCCCTCTTTTTGAATAGTGATCTATAGCTAACATTCAACTTATAATACGTTCTTCTTAGGTCTAATTCATGTTTCAACCATCTGTTGAAATTCGTCGTACCGATCCTGAACCTATTCAAACTGGCGAAGTGCTGCACCGTTTCCAATTGGTTCTTGGTCCCGTGATCATAATACCAATCCAACATCTCAATCTTCTCCTCTATAGTCGGTACGCGTAACTTGATCTTCTTAGGCTTTACTTCTTCCTCTTCACCACCTCCAACTTGTTCACCATCACCACCAACGGGCAAATCCACAACAGGCTCCTCTCCATTGATCAACGCATCATCATACAACTCCATAACCAACAAATCCTTACAAACCAGTAACAAAATCTATAAGTTATATATTAATTCAAGTCTATATAGCAAAATCATAAAAAAATTAAAACCGCGCGATGAGCCAAAATTTTTTTTTTTTTTTTTTATTTTTTTTTTAAATTCTAATTTCCTGTATTTTGTAGTTCTATTTACCTTTTATCTTGCAAATTGAATTCGCGATATAGTTTAACTTGCTATATCTTGGGTCTTCGTTTACATTATATATGGCGTGTCTTCATATTTCCCTCTTGTTATCTTCTGGTTAGCCTCTTTGTTCATTTGTTATTGTGTCTTCCAAAACAGTTTTGGTGTTTTCTTTTCCTTCCGAATCTTGGTATGTCTGTCTTCTGCTATATCTTAGGTTTGTTTAA
>JAJLXP010000165.1:0-18874 GCA_030674255.1 Hansenula queroliae | reverse complement strand
AAAATGAAGATTTTCACACCATTTAAATATGAAGTGGATTCCCACTTCCATATTCCTGTATATTATTGTATAAGACCAAGTTTTATTAGAAGTGTTTTTACGAGTTACAAGTAGAACAAGTCTATAGAAACATCAAGCTACTATTGTATTCACAAACAGTATCAATCATCAATAGATCGATACACTGAGGATACAACATCAACAACAAGCGGTTTTAGCTCAGTCGGGAGAGCGTTAGACTGAAGATCTAAAGGTCCTGTGTTCAATCCACAGAAATCGCAATTTTTTTTGCAATTTCGGCCAACATCATCCAAATACACATCTACAGCTAAGTAAATGGTCCTAGGTTGATGTGGCTATTTTTTTTATCATCATGAGTTGATGTTTGATGCATATTCCTTGAAATTTTTGAAGTCAGAACTATATATGGTATATGAGATTTCCCAAAAGGCTATATAGTATACCTGACAATTAGTGAATTAGTTTCAAGAAGGAGAGTCATGACGCCATGTTGGTCCATTCAGTCAGACATTTCTGTGATAAATATTTGAAAGTCTAGACTATAGTTTACTCAGAGCTCTCGCTCCTGGAACGAAAATGCACGTATTTCATAATAATCGGATTTAACAGGAATCACATACGTGTAGCCCATTGCATATATACTGTACACTAATCAGTAATTTGAATCACCACGCTACATTATAAGAATAGGAACTGTTTTATAATTGTTTGTTCATTAGATCATCATAAATATATATACAAAGCGAGTGGTATCATTTCATACCTTTAACCTTCCAATTTCCGTTTCAAACTAGTCGGGTCCTTCGCATCAGAAAGTTTTGTCAAAGTGAGATGCATGTACTCATCAAACGTGAAATTGTCTTGATTCAATACTCCAACTTGGCCGGCCTTCTTAGCAGTATGTCTCAGCCATCTGACCTCTCTCAACAAACCTGATAGTTTCCTATACGATGTATTCTCCCAGATCTTGCTCCTTTTACTATAATCATGAGAAACAGCCTTCGAGGCAGATGCATGATCTTTATATTTCACCACTCCTGTGTCGTATCTCTTCTCTTTCATGGGTCTTGATGAGATCTCTGAAGTGTCAACTTCTCCAAACACAGACATAATCCCACTTAGGACATCTGAAGTAAACAGCCCCACAATGTTTTCCTTGATTTTCCACCGGACCTTCACGGATAGTTTGTCCTGCATTTCATCAAACTTTAAAATCTTTGTAGGCCTTAGTTCAATATCATCATTGCCATTATTATCATTAGTATTTTGGAATTTTGTACGATGTTCCTCTTCCAAACGTCTCCTTTGTTGGATACCTTCCAGCCTGAGAGCCTCCAAATCATTAGCGAATGTATCAGGGCTTTTCGAAGCCTCACATCTATTCCATTTATTTGCATTCCTCTGAGTTGTTGCATCAATTTCAGCCTTCTCCAATTCGGTCTTCAGTTGTCTTCTGTTAGCATCTAACTTCTCCGTTCTAAGCAGTTCCTGCTGTTTCGCTAGCAGCCAGTTATCATACTCTTGTTTCAGACTCTTATCATTCAACACTTTCAACGATATCGACAAGGCATGAAACTTGGCAGCAGCATCTGGAGCTGGATTCTTATCTGGATGGTACAATAGTGCCTGCTTCCTGTATGCTTTCCTGACGGACACATCTGTGGCATCTCTGGACACTCCCAACAACGTGTAGATGTCGAACTTCTGCGACTTGAGGTATTCCAAGTCCTTTGAACTCATTTTTGACTTGTAATTTGGTGGGTTATAATGGGAACTTTTGCCACTGGTTAGTAATAAATATTGAGAATTGCAAGTATTTAAAGGTGGGTCCAAATGATTTGAAGCGTTAATATTTCGCGAATTTGGATGATGATGATGAAGGCTCTAATAGCCGTCTTTTTGATACTACAGCCACTAGCACAGAGCAGTTGGAGGCCTACAAAAGGACCGATGGATACCATAGAGAAGCTGTTTCAGTCGGAGAGCGTCTCTGAGTATACCGGAGAGACCGTTCGTGTTGCATTGGCAAAGGCACAAGGTTCGAAAGAACTAAATGAACTGATCATCAAGTCCCCAGAAAGAGCTGTGGAACTTTGTATTAAAGCTAATACTCCTTCAATTCTTACTGTTAAAGGGGATAAAGTAAAGTTAAAGGGACTTATAGATATGCTGGTATCCAAGATCAAAACGCCAGAAAATGATGCAGAACTAGAGTTTTCTGTTGATGCTCTGTCATTGTTATTGAGTACTGTTGGCTTCAACGAACAAGAGGCACAAATAATCATTGCCAAATCAGCTGCCAGGATAGTCGATCTCGAAGGATGCTGGGTGGCGCTTGTGAGAACGTACAAGAGCTATAGCGACTACTCGTTGATAGTCCTAGATCAGCAGCTGGATGTGTTGAACGCACTTGAAAAGTACACATGTCTGTTCAAAATTGTGACGACTGTATTTGAAATCAACTCAGATGACGGCAAAGCTCTATTCAACACAGAGCCAGTACAAACATGTTTAAGCAAAGTTTCTCAGTACTCTTCTCCAGCTACAATTAAAGAAGGGTTGAACTTACTCTCTGCTCTCTGTTCAGATGAGCAGCTCCGAAAGTCGATTTCGACCAATTTTACACAAGTTTTGATTCATGGTTTGAAAGTCAATGATTCAGAGATTCAACAGCTATCTGCCCTTGTCATAGTGAAAACATGGAATTTTAGTCAATTGCAATTAGAGAAGACGCTAAGCACCGATGACTTATACGAGAATTTGACGAAAACTTTTAGCAAATATACCATTGAAGGACTTGCATACCTTTCCATCAAACCAACTATTAAACAGAAACTTAGAAATGACGACGAGGTAACTTTTGACTTGACTCGTGTCCTGGATCCTGAAACGAAAAGTTCATTGGAAGACATTTATGGTGTGTTGGTGACTTTGGCCAACTTGACATCTATAGATGAAAAATCAGAAGTTTCCGAATTGAAGAAACACGCTCAAAAGGGGTTGGAGAGCGAAGTCGAAGAGGATGAAGATGAAATCCTGCAATTCCAAGAGGACTTACTCGAGAGGAAAGTGGTGCATAATATATCGGCACATGGGAAGTTCTCATTGACTTCGGTTTTCCAGGCAGTTAGATTGATCTACAGCCTTTCGAAAAGCAAGAACAATAGACCACAAATATTATCACAAGCTGGCCTTGAAGTTCTGATAAGAAGCTCAACAATTGATAACATTCCAGCAGACACTTTATTACTGGCGTACAGGGCAATTTCGAACTTACTATTGACAACGAACCCTACCACGATCTTTAGACTTCGTGAAGCCCAGTATTGCTTGTTCCAGTTACTAATGTCCGAGGAGATTGGGCAAAAAGATCAATTACAAGCTCTTATATCTTTGACAAATGCCAATGCTGTTGATAATGGTGCTTTAACAGCTGCTCAATGGAAAGTGATTGATCACTATTTAAACAGTGAAGAGGTGATGATACGCCGAGCTGCTATTGAACTTGTTTGTAATGTTGTGCAGCATAAGGACAATATTGTGGGGCTGTTCAATTTATCAAATCCTGGATCCAAGGGAAGGTACAAACTATTGGTACAGTTTACATTGTTGCAGGATCTACAATCTCAATGCTCTGCAGTGGCTGCGTTCTCTGTTGGCTCAAGCATCCCATTTATCGCTGAAGAGTTGGTGAAGGATAATGGACTACTTACAAACTTGTTCACTTTATTGAAAGAACAGCCACAAGAAGACGATCTGATGGAGAGAACGCTTTATGTACTGTACAATCTGGTTTTCAATTCTGAAGAGAATGCAGATGTTATTTATAAGTTGTCGACAAACACCGATTTCAAGAAAGGGATCGAAACCGTGATAAAGCACTCCAAGAGAGGCACTCAACAGTTTGAAATGGCGTTGGAAATTGCAAAGATCGTCAAGTTCAAGTGAATAAATATACCCAAATCGTTGAAATTTCGTAGTAGTAAACCTGTAACTCCGACTATATCCGGACCCTCAAGCGCGTCGTGGGCGAAGCGATGTCTGCATGGCTTAGAAAAGTGACTTCAGAATCGATATAAAGACATTCTTCAGCCATTTCTAATCAGGTTCCAATCAAAAGACCACAAGCGACAGAAGCAAGATGTCAAAGACAGACGAACAGAGTGATCCATTGCTCGAGGACATTGAGCTCACGGAAAGTGCGAACGTTCCTGGAAGCCCGGCTTCAGGATCTTCAGTTAAGGCAGCTCAACAAGAGATAGACAATGAACAAGACATATTGATCAACAAATACGTGCAAGCGTGTCAAGCAGGTGATCTAGTCACCGTCAAGGACTTGATAGAGTCAGACGCTATTGAGATTGGCTCCGATGTTGATGTGAATGGTGTTACTGGGTTGCATTGGGCATCAATCAACAATAGGTTATCCATTGTCAAGTACTTGGTCGGGAAAGGTGCTGAGGTGGACAAAGTTGGCGGTGATTTGAACGCTACAGCTTTACACTGGGCCTGTAGATATGGGCTTGTGTACATTGTCGACTATTTGCTGAAGAATGGCGCCGATCCAACAAAGACTGATTCTCAAGGTTTCAACGCTCTTCATTTAGCTGTGCATTCTTCAAACATCATGTTAGTGATCTATATGTTGGCCAATGTTGAAGCTGTTGCCATTGATTCCACAGATCCAAGTGGGAGAACAGCCCTATTATGGGCAAGTTATCAAGGCGATTCACTAAGTGTGGATACATTATTGAAATTCAACGCAAATGTTAAATTGGTGGATGAGCAAGGATTCACAGCATTACACTGGTCTTTGATCAGAGGTCAAAAGGAGTGTGTCAAGAGGTTGATAGAAGAAGGTTCAGACGTCTTCCAGAAAACTAATGATGGTAAGAACTGTTTTGACATTGCTCAGGATATGAATAGCCAAGGTGCCCTTACAGAGGCTCTTTATCAAAATGGGATGGACCCACAAGGAACTCCTATCAAGAGATACCTCACTCCTAAATGGGCTAAAGTTATAACTTTCTTGACACCATACGCCTTGCTTGGTGCCACTCTACAAATCAATGCCCAAACAAACATACTTGTTACAATTTTCGCTCTTGCTGCTATGTTCTTTGGGACTGCTAAATTGTTGAAAACTTTTGTATTCCCATGTTTTGTCCTCTCATCATCACCATTCATCAAATCACCATACTTGGCCGGTGTCTTCTCAGGGACCACTTTTTGGGTTGTTTTGACATGGATTACCACTATCCTTCCATACACTATTGGTGACAAGTTTTTCGCCAATTTATTCTTTGCATTATTTGCATCCTCTGTGGTTTATTGTTTCTTTAGAGCAATGTTCAAAGACCCAGGCTTGATCCCATCTCCTGGCTCGAATGAAGAGATCAAACAAAATATCTCCACTTTGCTAGAGACTGGGAAATATGATGCAAAGCATTTCTGTATCAATACCTATATCAAGAAGCCATTGAGATCGAAGTATTCATCGTTCTCTTCCAAATGTGTTGCTAGATTTGACCACTATTGTCCTTGGGTTTATAATGATGTTGGTTTGAGAAATCACAAAGTTTTCATGTTCTTTGTGATATCATTAGAAATCGCAATGACACTCTACTTATACCTTGCATACCAATACTTTGACGAACTAAAGGAAACCAAGAAGGAATGCTTATTCTTGGACGACGAGCTATGTACAGGATATTACAAATCTTCTTTCATTTTTGGCTTATCATGCTGGACTTTGTTCCAATGTGTTTGGGTTACATTCCTCTTATTTTCACAGTTCTTCCAAATCTCCAAGGGGTTGACCACATTCGAATTATCAGCTCACACACATGCTTCGTCCAACAATGCCAATCCATATTTCTCAAGTGCACCTTCTGAACTTCTAGGCGGTGAGGCTAATGCAACAACCAGACCATCCCATAGAAGTCGTAATTGTTTCAGTACTCTCTGTTTGTTAACTGGTATGGATCAATTTGTCATTGCAGTGAAGCAAGTTTTTGGGTTTAAGACTGAATCACCAATTGAAAGTGTTCCAACGGATTATGGTATCAAACAAAACTGTATCGATTTCTGGTTTGCTAGCGGGGATGATCACCTAGATGTTCGCAATGTTTTCAAGTTACCAGTTACTGGCGAAGCTGATTTGAATGGTGTTCCTGTCAACTACTATGAATTGTATGATCTTCCAGAAAAGAAAGTCTCTCCTGTTCAAGCTGATAACATCGTGTGAGTCTTTTACCAAATTTATGTACATAAACATTCAATAAAGTAATATCTTCTTTTCATTAACTATGTATGCCTAATTATCCCCTTATAATGACCAAATTAATATAATAATAAATAATGTACAGATGGTTCAGAAAAACACTTGATCAATGAAGTCTTTCAACAACCTCAAATCATAAAACAATGACAACTTATCGAGCGTTGTGACCTTTTCTGAGACTTCTTCTCTTGGAATTGATTCTTCAAATTTACCTGAGCAGGAACAGTAATCAGTCATGTCACCTTCTTTGACTCTATTACATTTGCCACATTTCAAATCTTGTGAAAAGAAATTGGTCAATGTCTTCTCCAATGTATCAATCAATCTTTCTTCAATCATTGCCTTGTTGTAGTTTTGATCACATTTCTCACATTTCCACAACACTTTGTCTTCATCACGACAGAAATCAAGATCTCTAACATGATGACAGTATTCACACAAAACACTAGCGACTTTGAGTGTCTTACTTGGATTGTGGAACACAGACTCCTCAGAGAACTCTCTGATTTCGAACAGATTCAAAAGCTCCTTTCTCAATAATCTGATTTCAAGATTTCTCTTCTTTGAAAGACTGAAGATAGCACACAAGAATTTCACCAATTCCAAGACAGGATTCTTCATAACTCTGGAGCAGCCTGGAAGTTTTGGGAATTCGTATTGTTGGATAAGATCAGGATCAAGAATAGCTTCAGTTTGATTACGAAGTAGCTGTTTCACTCTCTTCATCAAAGGTTTTCTGAAAATATCAGTGATATTGTCTTCAGCTGGTGCATCATCTTGTCCATTACCTGTTTGCATTTTCTTCAAGATGTGATTGATCTGGGTGACTCTTGGAGTGGAGAGTGTGTTTTCAATCTTGCTCTTATTCTTGATTAGAGCATCCAAGAAAATAATTACCCAATCTTCAAACTCTGGTTGAACAATTGATGGTAAGTATTGTTTGATTTGCCATTTTGAAAACCCGATCAAGTCTTGCTCTTCCTTTTCAGAAATGTCTAGACAAGCACGACCAGCAAAATTGTGTTCATCCATCCAAATCAATATATCCCAATACTTGTCGATTTGAAGATCCAAGAAGTTGAATAAAGGTCTTGATCTGACAGCCTTCACAATGTATTGAGCGTATGCATAAGATGTTTCAACAGACACCTTAGAAGTCTTCAAGATAATTTTTGATCTATTAGCGAAAACAACACTAGAACCCAATTTGGAAAACTCACCAACTAATTGTAACAAAGCCTTCTTAGTCAAGTTATGGACATGGTATTTCAACGAAGAGTCGTACAAGAATGATTGCTTATCCTGAACCCATGAGACAAAAGTGTGAACCATTGAGTCTGCATTTGAGTTGTCCTTGACAGCATCATCCCACCAATCTTTAACCATACCTCTTAGAACAGCGAGACCAGGACCAGAGAACGAATCTTCCGCAAACGATGAAGCACCATTGTTTTCATCATTGATCAATTCCATTTCTGCTAAATCGGTACCTTCAGCCTCATTAATCAACGCTGATGTCAACACAGTGTTAATTGTCAAGTTAGAGATATCAACTTCTAACAAAACAGTCTCGTAAATCTCTGGGTTGTTGATAATTGGGAACTCGTAGTTTTCGTTGTCCATCAAGATAGAGTCTCTTTCTAATCCACCGTAATCAGGAACTGGTCTTGGTGACCACCACAAAACAATACCATTCTTCTTCAATCTTCTAGCATACTCGATATCGATCAAGTAGCCCATGTTGTCTGTTCTCAAATTACAGAGCGGAATGTTACTATATCTCGATAGTGACAAGAGATGCTTGATCCATGAAGCCAATGCCAAATAGTGGTTACAAACTCTCTTCAACACAATGTTTTGCCACCCAATAGCTGGTGCATTGATTTCACCAACAGTCATTTGAATAACTGGGAAGTCATTCAAGACTTTGAAAGACTTCACCAATCTCCCAGAGTTTGCAGATTGCAAAACAAACAATGGCTTTGTTGGACTTTCTTCATTGATCTTGTTGATGAAACTGTTTAGCTTTCTGTGCAACTTAGGATGCTCTTCAAAGTATTGAATGTCAAATTCAAGTTCTTCTGGATAATCAATGATATCGTATAATGGTGAAATCTTCTCCTTCTTTGCCTGATAGAGATCTTTGTAGATCTTGTCCAAGCTACCAGTGATGGGCTGGGCGTTTCTAGATGGCTTCATGACAAAAGTCATGACTTTCGAGTCCCAAGATTTGAATAATGAGTAAACCTCGTAACCATTTGAGACAATGTGTAAGAGATAAGCAGTTGGCATAGAGAAACTCTTCAAGTAATGATGAGTGTCAGTCATAGACAGTGTCTTCAAGTCGAAACCATTCTTTAGACCTTTACCCAAAGAACCAACCTTATTGGAGTTGAAAACAACAGAGTTACCAAGCTCTAAAATAGCTCTTTCTGTTGGCTCAACTTGTGATTCATAGATACCCAACACACTTGGATTTTTCAGGATACTTCCAGCTTTGCTCAATTCATCTTGGTAAACACCCTCTGGCATAGTCAACTTGAACAAGTTTGAAGCCTTATGACCATTTGGCAGTATGCTATTGACTTTTTCAACTTCACAGCTTGGAATAGTACCATCTGGTAAGGCCGAAGATCTGAAACTCAAGTATAGCTTTCTTGGAATATGGAAGATGAATGACTGAATTTTACCATCGATCAAAACAAAAGCTCTGATATCACCAGGATTAGAGTCCAATCTGTATTGCAAAACTTGCCATGTAGAGCCTGCGAAACTTTCAGCTTGGTGACGAACCATGTTACCAACAGTAGACCTATAACTAGATTCCGAAGATTCACCAAATAAGGCTTTTCTTCTTTCTCTGGCTTTCTTTTGAACTTTCCATTTAACTTTTTGATAGGCAAGGAAACCAGCATAGTCTTCTTCAATTGATGGACAAGGACCATTCAACAAGTTTGTTTCCTCTTCTGTTGGCTCTGAATGTTCAGTGTGTTGATTCTTACGTTTCTTGGAGGTGACTTTACCAACCAGTGGTTTCTTACCTACCAACTCATTCTCCTTACCAATATCCTCGATATCTTTCATGATATTCACAGGATTTTCCTTTGTCTTTGTAAAGAAGGAAGTCAAATGTGATTGTTTCTTCTTATCTTTACTGGTAGAGATTCTCTTTTGTAACCAATCTGGATGAGCAACTCTTGCAACAGGATTCTCAACATTTTGCAAAGCAGCAGGAATGGTAATAATCTTTTGAATAACTGATTCAAGACGTTCCTTGTAATAGTTCCAATCAATGATGTTTCTGGCATCAAAATCATCGAGTGCAGGATCCAATAACCATCTTCTTAAGAAATTTCTCTTCACGGTGATATCAGAGGAGAAAATGGCGACTGGGATGGCTCTTTCAGTAACTGGTGCATTCAAAGGCTTTTCAGAAATAATATACTTCACAGCCAAACCCTTATCCTTGACCATTTCAGCACCAAGAAACTCACCCAATCTTTTAGCCGTAGTGATAGATGTGGATTTTTGACCTTCGTATTCTTCCAAACTTTTACTCATACTCTTGTTTTCACAAATCAACTCGATCAAATCTTCATCTTCAAGCATACGACCTTTGGTGTCCAAGACATCTAGCCATCTGTTGGCGACATTGGCAACTGCACCGTAACAACTTTCCAGAGTATCACCTTCCAAAAATAACTTGAAGATATCCGATTGGAAATTTTTGATCAATTGCAGTTCACCACGTCTTTTCAATTCGAACCCTTTTAACTCTGCTAAGGAACCATCATCGTTGAAGACAGCATAACGTTTCTTTAAACCTTTACCTTCTTCCTTAGACGTTGGTAAGATCATGGCTTTGTAAGGACCATCAACTTCAAAGAAAATAGAGTTATCACTATGAGTTTCATACTTCTTTAACACCGGGTCAACCAAAGTTTGATATTGATGATTTGTGAATTTTTCATGGACCAAATAGTTCAACATGGAACAAGGATAGGATGTGAAGATCTTCTTACCATCTTTCAGATTGAATGTGAAATCTTCTGGGAATGATTTTGGTAAGATACACCAAATACCATCAGTATCCAATTCCAAAGGTCTCCCTAATCTTTCAATCAGAGCTCTAGCCATTTGAATGATAGTGGCACCGGTAAGACATGTTATACCGGCCATCTCGATAGAGTACCATCTTGAACCCTTTCTCATGACGTACCCGTAGAAACTGTTCAAGATAACCTTGAAAGCAAGTTGTAAAGATTCATAATAAACAACTCTCTTCTCAGCTTCTTCCTTTTCAGTTTTGTTTTGTGTGTTTGTCTTCCTTTTGTAGACTTTTGCCAATCCTTTGAATTCATAACGCTTATCTCTGAAGGAACGCACTGTATCAACGTAGAATGGGTTCTCTCTTTGACAAATGATTGACTCTCTTTCGATGGTTTGTGTCTGTTTGACCTTGTGATAGTTCTTTCTAGAATAGTCCTGTAGTCTCTTCTTGATCTGAGCCACTTGTTCTTGATAGGTTAAATCTTCAAAAGTTCTTCTTGGTAAGTAAGGTTTCTTTGGAGGGAAAGTTTCATTTTGCAAGGATCTCTTGACCATATTGTATTCATCCATCTTGGCAGGATAAAATTCACCTCTCCAAGCCCATGTCATTCTTCTATCACAGTTCTTACCAGGTCTATTGAAATCACAAGCGGCACAATCCTTTTCAGTTTTCATGGAATCCGGTTGTAGACGATTCGAACACATGATATTTGGATACATGGATGCAACATCGACGTGATAAATCAATGGTTTTTCTGTTCTCTTTGGATTATTCCGTAGTTCAAGCAATTGTTCTTTGACATCGTTATAGACTTCATCATAATTGGTAACATCTTCCAATTTAGCCTTCCCTTCAACAACAATACTGAACTTTAATGCATTATCCAAATCTGCAAGGATCTCATCAATTGCCGTTGGATCCAATTTGAATTCACTTTCCAAATCAGATCTGAAGACACCAGCTTCCAAAGATTCGACATGACCACCAACATAAGTTTCAGATTCCAAAAGATGTCCATCATAGAATCTTTCTAATGGATCCACATGCTTATTTGGTAATAGGATACCATTTTCATAGGCTTGAACCATAAGCAACATTTCACAAAGGGTACCTGTACCCTTCCGTAGTAATTCATCTGGATTCAATGGAACGATAATCCCCAAAGACACGATGAAATTACTGATAATCTTCTTATAAAGATAATATGTTGCCACGGCATCAGAAACGGAATATTCAGCCAAAAGTTGTGGTTTACTATAAGCATAAGGTGTCATCAATTCAGGATCTAGTTCAGTTGGGTTGTAGCCCAATTTGGAAGTGGTGACAGCTTTCAAACCTTGAGAACCCTGTGGTAAATATGAATCTCTCTTGACCCATCTATAACAATCCATATGGGCACAATATGTTGACTTGTATTCCCCCTCGCTATCGACAGCGAACCCAATTTCATCAAACATGTTCAAGTCATGAACAGCGGCTCTTGCCTCTATGAACGGCCAATCGAAGAAATCACCGTTGAAAGTGGCGATGATTGAAGGTTTAGCATCTCTGATATGTTCGAAAAACCTTTCCAAGGTGGCTTTTTCATCAGGTTCGTTGAAAATGGTGAATAGACCAGGGTATTCAGGTTTTGGTGTATATTCGAAATCATCAATATCCTCCGAGATGATTTCTCTATTGGTGATCAAAAACCCATCACCATCAATCATATACGAAATCATCATAACTTGATCAATGGCACTATCTGGGAATTTCAGTGGTCTCTTTGTAGTTTCGATATCAAACGCCAGGATACACGCGTCACCGAAATCAATTCTATCCACAATCTCCTCCACAGCGACATCACCATGTTCAGCGGTGACTTTATACCATTTACCAACTCTCAGGTTCTTATCAATGGAAACACGTGTACAGTAGGGCACATCGTGTTCACGAATATCTTCAATGTAGTCAGCAGCGTCTATCAGCACTTCCTTTTTGTTCTGTATAGAGAAATCATCTGTATAGTTATTGTTCACGGCAGAGTATAGATCTCTTGTATCCTTTTTAGTTTGATTTTCCTTCACGATGGGCTGTATTAGCCTCTTGGCTTCAAACATATCATTTGAGTTTGGGAAATTCAACCGTAGTAAAGAGCTTTTGATACCGATCAAATGGTTTGGAATGGCTAGATCGTCCTTCTCGATTCTAGCTATGGATTTCAAATATTGTTCCAATTTCTTCTTGAGCAATTCCTCCACTTCAGCTTCAGATCCTGGCGTGCATACCACTAGGAAATAAGGATCGTATTGTATAGTGGCTTTGAAAGTACCACCTTCGTCATCCAGGAAGTAATAATCCACAGCGGCAACACCTGAGATGTAGTCTTTACTAGGGATCGTGGTAGCATGCATGTTACACAACCAACCTGTTCTTGTAGGACCTGATTCGAATCTCTCGAACCCCATCATCGCGTCTATCTCGTCTATCTTCTTGACATGGTCCAGTTTCGATCTGTTCTCTGTGTTTTGCTTGTTGTAGCTTTGGCCACCGTTCGGCACATAATCATCTCTAGGGTTTATACTACTCTTGACGTATCTGGCGGTAGTTGAGCCTTTGAATTTCCCGTTAGCTGGAGGGCCCATCTTCACTATGTCCTTTTATCGAATATGAACAGCTTCCACAACTGTTTCCTTGTTGTTGACCAGCTTAGCAACTTCAACTTTCAGCTTCAAAATACCACAAATTGTGTCTTTAGTTCCAGTTCTTTTAATTTACAGATTTTGGATTTCTACGCGTACGAATTTTTTTGGAGCGCGTCACGAAATTTTAATTTGTCCCAAAACGGAAATGAAAAGTCACGTGCCAAAATCGCAAGATCTTCGCGAATTCGTTCTGCAAAAATCGCCGGCAAAATCTCAAATTCAAAGCGCTGAAATCGTTATTGTTGATTGTTAACTATGGCGATTTATTCACTATAAAGATCAAGATCAGCAATGTCATACAACCCATACGCCGGAATGGCAGAGGAGTCTGCCACCCAGACAAACAGAATGCACCAGCCGCAACCACAGCGCGCCAGCTTTGGCCAGATACCTCAACAGCAACAGCCACAACAACAGAGCGGATCATTCAATCCATCGCAACAACAACAATTCCAACCACAACAACAGCAACAACAGGGCCAATTCTTCACTCCAGCAAACCCAGCTGATGCAGCTGCATATGGAAGTTTCTTCAATGATCCAAGGGCACAAATGACATACCAATTGGGTCAAGGTGCCTATCAGGCAAGTTCACAATTCATGGAACAAAGTATTGGGAAGTACGTCCACACCGATGATATCAAGTACTATTTCAAAGTTTCCAATTCTTATGTGATGAGTAAACTGCTGTTGATCTTGTTCCCTTTCAAAAACAAAAATTGGCTCAGAACTTATAGAAATTCCGATGAGAATAACAGTCAAGTTGGCACAAACAGTGAAATGTTTGCCTATCCATTAGAAGACAAGAACGCAGTGGACTTATACATCCCATTAATGGGGATCGTGACATATGTCTTACTTCTAGCGTTATTGGCGGGTTTAAATGGTGAATTTCATCCAGAAGTGTTTGGGTTCAAGACCAGTTCCACTTTGGCATACCTATTATTAGACTTGACAGTGTTAAAATTAGGGTTATACCTCTTGGGTATCAGTTCCAAGATTTGGGATCTTGTCGGGTACATTGGTTACAAATTTGTTCCACTGGTGCTAATTATCTTGACAAAGAACATTTCAAATTTCAGAGTGTTGAATTGGATCGTTTATGCCTACTTGTTGCTTGCATTTGGTTATTATGAATTGAGAGCTATCAGATTCAACTTGTACGGTGGGATTCATAACTCTGCTCAAACTATGAACAATAGAAGTTTCAAAAACTCAAATTATTTCTTGTTCCTATACGCCTTCATCTTCCAAGGTTTACTACTATGGTTACTAAGTTGAAGCCCTACAATATATAGTAGTACATAGAAAATTTAAAACAAGTCATCAAGTCATTAAAATAAATACACAACGTAGGAAGCGAACTATCCTTGGACTTTCCTCTTCTTCTTCGTATCTTTATTATTCTTTAGCCTTTCAGTACAGTCAGGACAGTACCATTTCCCCTTTGGAGGTTCTTTCAACCCAACACATTCATAATGGAACCATTCAAACTTACAATCATCATTATCACACCCAACCATTTCACCAAACGAAACACGTTGACAGAAACAGTACAACTCATTCTCTTCTTCATTTGCCACTTCGACTTTAACAGCAGCGGCAGCGGCGGCAGCAGCCGCTTTATTAGAAACTTTTAAATTCGAGGAAGCACCAGGAGTACCTTGGTCCAATTTAGGATCAGGAGTCTTGGAATCTTCGTTTCTTTGTCTCTTCTGCGGTCTGGCACTAGAGCCAGATGCACCTGGTGTAGCTGATTTCTGTGTCTGAGTCTTCCTAGACTGTTTCTTCAAAACACTTGCTGCAACAGAGGGCGTATCACCTCCATCAACCATACTACCCAATGTTGCGCCAACACTTGAAGCGGTAGCCAGCGACCCCACAGCAGCGGTATTGGCTCTCGAGGTTGCTCTGCTGGAGAAGAGCTCAAGATCAGAGTCAATATCCATCTCTTCTAGGGCTAGTAGACCTTCTGCTTTTAATTTTTCAATATCTGATTCCAGTTTCATTAAATGTTTAGCAGTTAAAAACAGCCCAGTGTTTGCAGTGATACATTTCTCTCTTTGTAGTTGCTCTGCTTTTCTGAAATCCTCTCTGATCTTAGGGTACAACTGTCCTTCTTTAGGATTCTTCGTTAAGGAACCATGTTGCTTAATAAACTTGTGAATTGATGCATCTTTCATCTGTATTTTACGACGAATTTCATAAAGATTCGAGTCCGTAGTCCCCAGCTCGGACAGCAAGTGCTGTAGTTCTGCAGGAAGGTTCGAGATGTCCTGTGTGTACTGTTCCAGAATAGCAGCTGTATCCATCTTTGCCTTGTGGTATCCTTCACTTTGCCTCTATACCGTGAAAGTCCGTTTGGCTTTGTTTATACCTGCTTTTTTTCTCAAGAGACGGAACATCGAAAAAGCGTGTTTAGTGGCACGGGAATTTGGCAGATGTATAAAGTCTGGCAGTAAAATACAGCTACAAGTATTTTAGTTATTAGATATCAATTATTCACTAATTAATTATAAGCCTAATCATGTTAAAGATCAATGGAGTACATCATCTGGAATAAGTTCTGTCTCTGAAGGTATGTGTATCGGCCTTGTAAGGGTCCTTACCAACGTTCAACTGGTTACGAAGATGACTAGACTCATCTGGGGCTGCTCTATGTTTCAATGGAGATTTGAACCCAATCTGTTCGATATCAGTATCATCTGAGATTACAGAGCTTGAAACACTCTTGGAATCATCAACAGCTCTACCAATGTCTCTTCTCAAGTCTTCAACCTGATTTCTACCTTGATCAACTCTCAACCCCAAGTTAATTTCACCCTTGGCTTGCAAATGCTTCTCCAGTATTAGTGCATTTCTAGAGTTAGCCTTGTACATAACCTCCACTATGTCACCGACAACTGGGATTAAACCGATCAAGAAGTCAATGATAATGTTGAAAAGGAACCAACCTTGAACATCAAGAGGTAATCCACCATCAACTTCTCTTGCCACTTTAAGCAGCATCAACGAGAAGATCACACCAACAAGGTCACCAACACTGACAATATTGTTAGTACGTTCACTTCCCCTTTGGCAAACACTCCATTACTTACACTGGTATGAACCCAATAATACCTGTCCACCCGATTCTATACCCAGCAAGATTGAAAAGCATATCTAGATGGTATGCCCTTCTAACGACCTTTCTTAGAACTCTTTCATCATTGCTTGAAAGCCCCTTTGGAACAGGTTTTTCTCTCTTGACTTTCTTAACTTTTGGTGCACCTCCAAAGTATGATTGCTGTTCTATCTCAATCTGGAGCAAAGCATTAGTATCAAGGGTCAACCGAATAGCGAAAGGATATCTAGATACTCACAGTGTCATAGTATGGGTCTTCAGTACCAAACTTGTTCAGTTGGTTCTCTCTAAACACCTGTTCTCTGTGTTAGTTGCTGCTCTTCACCTTTGGTCTTCCTCGGTCTTAGACAATCACATACCTTTTGAGTGATGTACTTGACGATGTAGTTTTGAAAAGGGATACCCATTGCTGTATTGTTTGTATCAATTACTTCTAATACTTAAATAGCAGTAGAATCTGCTTCAGATTTCAGGGCAAGCTCTCCATTTTATATGATCGAAGTTTCATCGCAATCTAGTTTCTGTCATGCGCAATAGGCGCAAGCGCAACAATCCGGGAAACATCTATGCATACATAGCGATTTCTAGAAGGAAACTACAATAAAAACCAGATACTTTACAAACTGAAAACACACATGTATTGGTACTTCTGATAAAGAGACAGGACGTAACTTCATGCAGTTGAAAATATAATAAAACAGAACAAAGATAAGAATTGTAGAAAGAAAGAGGAAAAACACACACTAATAAAACACACGGAAACCCAATCCTATAACCATTTTGGAAATAATGTACACTAGTATTCATAACATAATCGGATCTTTAATCCTTCTTGTTTCTGGTAGCAAAGACGACTGGTGGAGTTGGAACATCTGGTTGTTCAATTAGTTTGGCTTGTAAGGCTAAACTATAGTCTCTCAATTGCATGTTTTCCTGTTTTAAAGCTTCAACGGTTTGCTTCAAGGCATCGACTTCTTTGACTTTTTCCTCCAAATCCTTGATGTAGATCTCCTTACGGTGTCTGAAGGCTCTTTGAGCACTTCTGTTTTGAGCAGCTCTCTTGGTATTGGTCAATGGTCTCCCACTGCGACTGATTGGTGCACCTTCTGGCTTTTCAGTAACATCAGCAGTTGGAACATCGTTGGAAACGGCAACAGCAGCGGCAGCAACATCGAAACCTTCACCACCTAGTGCTGGACCTGGTTGAGCAGTGACAGCATGTGCAACTTGAGCTTCTTGTGCTTGGGCTTGTTGAGCTTGAGCTTGCTGTTGTTGCTGTTGAGCAATTTGGTTTAGTTGGTGAAGAGCTTCTTGTTCTCTGCTGAAACTAGGATCGATTGGATCTTCCATAGCTGTTATGGTTGTTAGTTGTTGAGATCTTTTATAATAACGCGTCTTTCTCTCATAGAAAGTTCCTAGTTAGGGTACATACGTCTTTTCTTTTCTTCCCAGTATTGATTAGTAGTACTCATGATTCTTTAGATTCTGGATACCGCGTGTTAGTATCATTCCTATCGATTAGAATGTATCGACTTCGATTGATAACATCCCGCTTCCGTATAACCCTTCAGCAACCCCTTAGGTCGCCACCACCAAAAGCAGCACTAGTAAACCATCTGTTGATGATATGGAAGTAAACAGCATGACTAGCTTGATACAACCTTCAGGTTTGTTGAAGCAGTTCCACCTTACTGCACACATTACCTAAGCCCCATAACGACTTGATGGCTTATATAATTCTGGAGTAAACATAGGACCCATTAATAGATTGAATACCTGGATTGTTGAGCATCAAAATAGCCAAATACCCATGTGAGCCCATTCATGGAAGCGGAATCCCAATCATCGTCGTTTTCATTGTGTTTTGATACATACTTTGTGGCTAATTGTTGTTATCTAGCAATGTCTCCCTTCCCAACAGGTAGTATGTAAGCAGATTGGAGTTGTTGATGTTTGGGAAATTATTACAAAGCAATTACGGAAGAAAATTTGAGCAAACATTTTCAGGCGAAATTTCGTTGTTGAGGCAACTGGAAAGAAATTCGCAGGTCGCGTTCGCGGGTGGTGTCCAAATGAGGAAATACGAGGGCGAAATTGTATCACATGACCTGGTGTACATTCCGGGGATTGATAATACGCACTAATATATATAGAATCGCTTTGACTACTAATTTCTTCTAGCCCTCTTTCTGTGATGTTCCAAGGACTCAACTGCATCTGTCTGTTCTAGCCGCAACTCTCGAAGTATCTGCTTCTGCTTTTCAGGGAGGTCAAGCCGAGTAACACCTTCCTCATACCTAATGTTGGGCTTGGACTCTAGCACTTTGATCATCAAGTTGATCCAGGCTGTCGTAGAATTCTCAGTGGTCTCAAATCTCACGCCTTCTTTTATAATATTCACCACCTCACCATCAATATACTCCTTCTTCGTAACAAACTTATCCCAATCTATGGTGATTTGGATATTGGTTGTACCGTCTGTCACTATAGCAAACTCGCATGAGCACATAGCTAGAGCTGTGCAGGTCCCCAATTTTTTGGGATTTTGGGCCTCCAAAGGCTCCAGATCCCCAGAGGCCCAAAGGCCCTACTGGGTCCACATCCAGACACCACACCAGAAGTGTGCCTCTACCAGTAATTCTCTTAACTATGGGGAGGTCTCTACACTTACCTTTAAAACAGCTGAAAAGGCCTCTAATGGCTTAAGCAAG
>JAJLXP010000164.1:0-19053 GCA_030674255.1 Hansenula queroliae | reverse complement strand
TATTGATTCCCAAATCCTTGCAATTGATACCCAGAAATCTATACCCAGATTCTCAATATTGATTCCCAAATCCTTGCAATTGATACCCAGAAATCTATACCCAGATTCTCAATATTGATTCCCAAATCCTTGCAATTGATACCCAGAAATCTATACCCAGATTCTCAATATTGATTCCCAAATCCTTGCAATTGATACCTCCTCCAATTGATACCCAGGATATGCTTTTGATTCCTTCAAATTGTTACCCAGACAAGCCAAAATTATAAGCCATGACTGGTACCTTGATTCTACATTCAACTGGTTTATTTGTGCCAGAGTCTGAAGTGGCTATTGCTACACAGATTGCTATATTCGTTACGTGTTAAAAATGAGTTCTTCCATGAGGTATCTTTTGCTATATGTTATTTTTGATTGAGTTTTTTGAAGATTACCTATTCTTTACACCATCAACCAATACCCAATGTGGTTCAGCTACTGGCTCATCAGCTTGATACCCTTTCTCTTACACCCCTAGCTTGATATTGGCAGTCTTTTCTTGTCGTTTTTACAATTTTTCAATTTTGACAAAAATCTCCAAAAACCCAAAGGGGTTAACCCCTGGATTTGACGATTTTTGGTGAAAAAATCAAGTTCCCTAAAAAGGTTCCCAAGATGATAATCAAGCTTCTGCGATCTCAGAGGACTCATCAAATCTGTGTTTTGGTTCCTTTTTGTTGGTTTTTTGTTGATTTCTTTGCTGTCCAAAAAAAACGACTGTCAGCGATTTCCGGTCAAATAAGTAGCATATATAAATGAAATACACGTTTTATAACACATTATGCTAGGCAGAAAAAAGTCCGAATCAGCGTTAGACTAGACAGGAAACCCCTAGTTAAATTGACCAAATTTTAATGTACATTGGTTTGTTTGAGCTCATAATTTGTAATGTTTTGAGAAATGGACGTTATAATGGGAGTTTTACAATTCCAATGATCTGATAACAACATGAGACTACAATGAATTCAAAAACTTAGCATTGTTTAAGATATACTAGCTGGTCTGTATCACTTAGAAAGAAGTTTCAAAGCCTCAAGGTGTTGAGCATTTGAAACGTTTGGGCTATTGGAAGACCATGTGTTGGCAATTTTAGAGAATTCCGATTGACTCTCCAACTTTCTGTACTGGTTCAAAACCTTTGCAGTTGCTTTTGTGACTAAAGTTGGTGCCTTCTTTAGAGTCTCCCTCAATTCTTCAATAGGAACTGTATCAAGCTTCATGATTTCAGCTTGAAACTTTGGTAGGTGAACCGTATACAATGTTTTTATATTGGCGCATTGTTCCATGTAATATTCTTTGGCCTTTTCACGTAATTTCTTATCTTCTTCATCATCTTCTTGAGCAACATCAGCTTCACATTTAGCCAAATATTCTTTGAGATCTTCTGTTTCTTTGTCCTCCTCTTTGATCTTCTTTACTTCTTTCAACTCTTCCTCAACAACATTTTCAGTTGCAGAGCCTTTTTCCTTACGGTATGTCATTAAAGCTTGTTTAAAATCAACACCAATGTCATACGTGGAAAGAACTCTGTGTTGGACAAAGGGAAATTCGAAAGATCTCTCGTGTTGGCAGATGAATGCCTCGATATCGCCACTATGTTTGGAGAATTGGTGAACAAGATGTGGACAGAGTAAAAATCTTGATCTAGTATAATTGGTACATGAGCAATACCAATATTTAACACTGGTGATGTGATGTTTCGATCCAACTTTTCCATATGACAAGTACTTTCTCCATTTCTCATACATTTCGAGCCTCCAACGAGGGCCAATCCCATCACGGATGTCCAACAATGTTTGGTGTTTCTCTGCAAATCTTTTGTTGTAGAATGGTAGAACCTTTTCTATCATATTGTGGATGTAAAAGTCAAGTCTCAAACATTTTTGGCTGATGAACTTGTGTTTCAACGATCGCCAATGTGATTCTATAACTATGTTGGTTTTGTGTCTATCAAATGTTGGAGCTCTGAACGACTGGTGCCATAATTTAAACTCAGTTGGTTTTAGATATTTTGTGTAAAAATACCCAAACATCTCTTCGCAGTGTTCTTTTTTGAAAAACTCCAAAGTCTTAACACATATCAACTTGTAACTCGTTGCAGTGGATTGGTTGAAAATGAAGCTTTGGACAAACGCAGGATGTTGATTGTATAAGAAGCCGAAAAAGGTTTTAAAGCGACTCCATAATTCTTGCCTTTCAGCAGGATTAAACCTCTTCTGTATATCCATAGCTAATCTAGCGGGATCACCCTCTAATGGAATGGCATTCCTGATAAAACTCGGAACTTCACTTCGTTGATATGTCTTTATGGATGCTTCGAGTGAGAAGCTTTTGAACCTTGATTTCAAGTTCGTGATGATATGAAACATGCACAACCTGACGCATGATGTTGGCCACCAGCGCTGGATTGAATTTATTTGACCAACATCTCGATCAGTGTGCCAAATAACAGAATCTTCATCACTGTTATGACTCTTTAACCAATCTTTAAAGGTCTTAAAAACAGTATCCAAAGTTTCCATGGATACAGATGGGCACCAGAAATAAACAACTGGAAAAGCAACACCATCACGAATTGCCACAATAGCGTTTAGGATTAAATTTGAACGAACAGTATTGAACGTCCCATCAATGCCGTATCCTTCAAAGTATTTGTCTTTTATAATTTGAATTGTATCTTTAATTATGAAGCCCATTACTTTATCAGGGGATTCTGAAGAAAATAATTGAAGATTGTTGCTCGAGCCAATCAACCTCTTGGCAGAAGTCCACTCATCAGATTCAAAATACCATCTAGATTTAGCTAGTTTTTTCAAAAGATGCCTAACCTGTACCATCGATACACTCTTTTTATGCTGTTGGAGGTAACCGTAGACAAAAGTTTCATTGGCAAATGGATGGGTTTCTAATAGCTCTTTGACCATGATCTCAGTCTTCAAGTCAATATGGTGATGATGCTTATAGATTTCACCCATCGTTGGGTGGGTATGATGGTAGATGTGAATTGAGCATTCTTTGGTAACTATGTTAATGCTTATCTTTAAATTGGATTTGCAATCATAGTTTTTCCAGCGATTGAAAAAATGTTTTTTCGATACTTTGTTGGGGTCATACTTGCTTTGGGATTTGTCTTGTGCACAATATGCTGTTATTCTGACGACTGTTGAGTCAATCCGGCTGGACCTAATAGACCAATTGATTGTAGCCTCTTCAATGGGGTATAGCAATTCAGCTCTTATGATACCACTCAAGACTGGCGTAGCAGTATACGTTTTCTTTGGCGTTTCCTCATTAGCTGAAATCACAATATTATCTTCAGTTTCTTCCCCTTCCTCATCCTTTGGATAAATTGGTTGATTGAAATTAAGGCCGTCAATCATTTCAACCAGCTCGTTTTCATTTCTTTCTCCAATATATGATTCAAAGTCTATTGATTCAAGTTTACCTCTAAAAAAAGCGTCTACCTTAGCTGGGGCGGTCCTCAAATATGATAAGAATTCTTCAAAAACCGTGAATTTTATTCTCTCTTCATCTTCTTTCCTCTTTCTTTGACTAATATTGCATTGGATACAGGTCTTATTTCTCCCATAACCCTTGATCTTCAATGAAAACTGTTCTAGTGACTTCCTTTGATTACACCTTGAGCACACTATACCATCACCTAGCCCCAGGTTTGAGCCGCCCTTCTTCTTTATCACTAAGCGCTCTGTTCTTTTCACTGGTTTGAAGTTCAAAACTTTACAACTTTCCTCAAAACTGAAAGGCCCCTTGTTGTCAGACATGTTTGTTCGGTTTTGTGGTCAAGAGTCAACAATATCGGATCTTATAAGTGTATATTGGATTAGCCGCCCATCTTTTTCAACTAAACCTTTCAAATTTATATTTTGATCTGTACATATACAATTCCGGGGTTCAAGATAGAGTGTATTGTTACTGTCATCAATTTTAGTGTCAAGAGCATTGGACAAAGACATTTCCCAAAAGGGAAATGTCTTGGAATTGCCCTGCTATTAGTGTGTCCGCGAACAGACATTAACTGTCACACGGTAGCCCAATAGGCACGTGATATCACACGTGACTACAGCCACAATGAGATTACCCAACAGATTGGACCACTCGTGTATCCTAGGACTATATAAATACATGAGATATCCCGAGTAGACCTTCAGGGAAGATACCTAGAAGGAGGACGGATTACGGGGATAACAGATGTACCTATACGATACACCTTGTAGGATAACACTACACATCCTTACACCTGGAAACCCTGTAATAGGTTAAAAGCCGAATGGTCAAAACCACTGAATCGATTAACTTCGTTTTCGTTGAACTTGGTGCTCACTTGGAATCAATTAAAGGTTGAAAGATGAGGATCATAACAAAAAAAAACATGAGAACACCAAGAAATGACAACCTGTAATTAGACATACATTCTGAGTCACAACAAATCATCGTACATGTGAACGCACATATCCTACAGTCTATGGTTAGCAACAGCGGCAATACATCAATTTCATCAATTTCACCCTTAAACACTTTGCAAACTTCATGAAATTTTCACAAGATCATCACATTTCACACATCTGCACAAATCACCACAAGACATACCATTATTCAAAACATTTCCATGACCTCTATATCATACTTGCATCAAAAAACAGTGAAGGATCAGTAATCAGTTACAATTGAAAATCAAAAGGTACGTCCTCACGATAGTGAACCGCATGAATTGCCTTAGAGCTCCAATACCTATCATCATTTCAAACATCATCAGAAGCAAATCCTTATAGAATACATCAGCTCACAATTGCCGAAAAGGAGGAATAACTTACAGTGATATTACAAAGTCACACATTACAAATGTCTCGCTACTGATATCATGCTATCCAGAGCACCATATTACACGCATATGGCAAAGCATTACGTTGTTCCGTGACACCGAACATTCAAAATCATGTCGAATAGATATCTCAATATCAAAGCTCCATTATGTCAAGTCCACAAACTTTGTTCTTCAAGAATTACGTCAAGTCCACAAACTTTGTCTTCAAGACAAGGTCAGCTTACCCACTTTCATACACACATTCCATCAATTCGATTATTAGACGCACAGTTCAAGCAAAATTCAACCCAAATTCAAGTTACACTTCAAGTCAATCAAGAGATTGAGAGATATTCGGCCGAGTACTAAACACAATTATCATCGCTCATCTTTTGGACTCAGGATTCCGTTGGACTCTGATAGAATTCACACAACACTACTTCCGATCCCAACACCAATACCCTGATCAATCTTGAGACTTCAACATCAGCAACAACAAGACCAGAAAACCAACGAGGTTACGATCATCGACAGAAAATCTTCATCTAACACAAGCCAATCACATGACAGCTCGACATATCCAACACTCAGGTCCCATAAGATACTTATTTCATACATCAGAACGTCATGCATTATCACTTATCTGGACTATTAATACAACACGATCACAAGATATGAACTACACGACAATCAAGGAGTAAGTACATCCCCTCTTCAGACACTAACTTATCATGTTGACAGGACGCTGTCGATAACATGAAAAAGTGATTCGATGGGACGCCATTGAATCACTATCTCAACAGTTTATCATACCATAGAATCAACGTTCTGAACTTAGATGAAGTCGTTTTGGTCCCTGATCCATATTGAAACAATTGACAACATGTCAACCACACCCTTCACACAGATCTCTTCAGATCACTCACATCACATTCCAGTCATACCATAGAATCAACGTTCTGAACTCAGACGAGGTCGTTTTGGTCCCTGCTGATAAGTCGACGTCATTTCACAACACACACACACACACAGCCAGGTCGCTCCTGCACTCTACATCACACACAGTTGATCCATAGAATCAATGTTCTGAACTCAGCGCATTGGTCGCCAATTGGACATCATCAACTAGTCATTGACAACAAGTCAACATCTTTATTCAACCGATCATTTTGATCATCACACATACTTTACATCACACACAGTTGATCCATAGAATCAATGTTCTGAACTCAGCGCATTGGTCGCCAATTGGACATCATCAACTAGTTATTGACAACAAGTCAACATCTTTCTTCAACCGATCATTTTGATCATCACATCCACATCATCGATCATTCATTCATACAGCTCTCAGAGCACCAACGTTACAGATCTTCTGGATCACACATACAATTATGACTAACAGTCATCATCATCATCATCATCATCATTCTGATTGTTAAGATCATTATTACATCCATTCCGTTACAATCATCTCACCAATATCCGATCGTATCCTCACACATCAGAGCGATTGTCAACGATAGTGCACTTTGGTTCTTTCAACAGTAACCAACAATTGGGAAGGTTTTTCATCGCATCCTTCAACGGTATCGATTTTCCTTACCCCGGAAGTTTTACTATCTACCAGAATTGGTTTATAGGTTTCTTTCACACTACAAAGTTAAGTTCAATGCATACAACTTTACACCCATCATTCATCAAAGAAGCAACATCATTTCCTAGAAAGGCTTGAATCACACCTTATTATCATCACTTCTTTCGAAACACTTTTTTTCCTATGATCAATAGGTTTTTCACATACACCAGTACGAATAATCAAGATCAAAATCATCAAGATTAAACTTCGTTCATCATCAACATTCACAAATCATCTATACACTTGGGTTTTATTTTTTTTTACCCAACATGTTAAGTCTAATAGACTTCATACCCATCATCCAACGATTGAGGTAAACATACTCTTAACTTGAGTCCAACTTCATTCGAGCTCATCTTCATCCAATCCTGGAGGTTTTATTCTTTTCCTCTGGAACTCAGCATACTCTTTATCATTAGAGGTTTTCACTTTTTCCTCTACCATCAACCACCACATTTCCATCCCCAATCAAACTGGTAATCCCAGTTATCATCACTCATTACTTGACCTTCCATTATTAACAGTCCTGTATTGACCCTTCAACCATGGTTCAGATCATTTCAAACTGTTAATCTTCACTTTATGAGACAGCTTTTCAAGCTCCCTCAGGGGGGGGCCTGTCACACGGTAGCCCAATAGGCACGTGATATCACACGTGACTACAGCCACAATGAGATTACCCAACAGATTGGACCACTCGTGTATCCTAGGACTATATAAATACATGAGATATCCCGAGTAGACCTTCAGGGAAGATACCTAGAAGGAGGACGGATTACGGGGATAACAGATGTACCTATACGATACACCTTGTAGGATAACACTACACATCCTTACACCTGGAAACCCTGTAATAGCAACTGGCGGCGTTTGCTTCCTTAGCGTGACAGCTGCCTGGCTGCGTAAAGCCTGCAGGAACATACATACACAATGTAAAAAAGAAAAACAAAATTAAGACAACCAACTTTCGAACAACATTTTATCACTGAACAAGAGGGTGCTCACTGCTGAGCTACTCATTGAAATTTTCTCGCATCTGCAATTGAATCTAGTTGTTGAGAGTCCTAACATTTCAAGATCGACAATGTTCATTGAACAGTCCAATGTACTCGTGGCATGATCTTTTTTAAGTGCAACATGTGTTACCAGAGGTTTTTGCTGGAGATTAAATAACTATAGCGAAAATACGTAAATGGTTGAGTACAACTGGATCGCAAATTACATCACGAATATTCACGAATCACGCTTTTGCTGCGTTTGACGTAGGTCTGAGTTTCCCATACACAAACTTCAAAGCAATAAGCGTTACGTCAGTGTAATGTGTAACTGAAACGCACATATTCAACGTTGGGGGTGCACTTTTTGTAAGTGTTTTGATATACGAGTCAGTTACAATCACGATAATCGATGATTTTGTATTAAAGGCTGAGCTTTGGCCCTTGATCGGTTAACAGTTAACAGCGTTCTTGAAAATTGTTTCCCTAGCATACTTTAATTAAGATCATCGATCTGAGTGACGGTTCTTTGCATAACGTAGATAAATGACTTGAAGATCCTAGATGATATTGCTAGAGATTCAAACTTAAAGGGTCTCGATCTCGAAGCTGAAAACAAGGTAACAAATAACCCTATTACAGTTGAGATATTAGTGTGTTGCGCAATGTTCTACTTATCATCTAAAGTAGACGGCAGAGTCCAGACTCCAGACGTCAGCGATCGCTAGATAGTAGAATTTGGTCCTGCCTTCTCTGAACAAACTTTTCATAACGTACCAAGTTGCAACCACCGGGCAAGATGCATGCAGCACCATGTAAGAAGCGACAGAGCGTACATATACATATTACAGAGCCCAATCTACTCAACTTGGATACGTACGTAAGAATAATTTTCAAGTTGCCTACTACCCTAGATCTGCCGCCTGCTTTTAAACTAGTCCGCAAACAATCAACTTTCAAGCAGATAACAAGTTTCCGTCATCGTTATCGACGTCGTCGTAGAGCTCTCTACTCTGTGGTATGCGATTCGTGAAGAATACGTATTGTTCGACTTTTGATGACCATTTCTCATTACTTGAAGATATCCGCAGACCAAATAATCTGGTATACACAGAATGAAACACGCTTTTCCTTCTCTGTCTGATCACTATGAACCTTTGCTGTTCTCAGATTCAGATTGTAACTTAGTACTTCCAGTCAACAGTTCATTCCTTAAGTCCAATTCTACAATCGCTGAAGATCATAAGTCCGTCGTCGCGTAGTTTTTGCTACTACTCTAGTTACTAGTATGGAGTCGACCGCAGTCAACCTAGCGGCAACTTGCAAGCCTGGTGATTCGTGAAGTATCACGTAAATTTGGCAGACAACTAAAGAAACATCACATTGCGCTAGGCTGCATTGATAAATATTATTAACGACTGTACTCTGAACAAAAATTATGACGGGTCCACAATTTGCAAGTTTAAACGGATTTCAAGCTTGATTAATACAATTTCAATGCGTGAGTGAACGTCTGAAGAACATGCACTGTGTGCGCTAGTGGAATCATTTAGGCTCTTGGCTTGAAATAATTGAAGAGTTTCAAGTTGTACTATATAGTATAGTGCACTCGTATAAATTTTTGGATCGGATCCCACCGGCCACCGTCCAGTGTCAGGATCAGCGTTCCATATATATAGAGGGCTTAATTCTACCTGTACAACTTATATCAGGATTAAAGGAAACTACGGTTGAGAGCTCATATTCCAATTGACTGTCGATTTTGGATCGATCCGATATCGTTCACCCACGTAAGTGGTGGTTTTTAAACACTACAAGTCTACAAGCTTCTTCTCAGTTGCTGTACTGTCCCTTTTTTCTTTTTTTTATATATATACTAGATATATAGTTCCCAAAATTTAAGATCCTCAAAACCCGTCTCTCTAAGCTCAATTATTGACAATTGGCGCCAATATATAAGCCTATTTTTTTTTTTTTTTTTTTTTTTTTTTTTTTTTTTTTTTTTTTTTTAATTTTATAATCATATTCATGTATTAGTTATAAAGCTTGTATATATTCATTTAGTTATAGTCTAGCTCCATTGAGATAGAAAAAATGATGCTTCCTTACTTCTTCATAGTCATATCTTTTCTCAAACAATTTATCGAATAACTAGAGATTTTTCTTTATAATCTAATTATCCGAGTATTGATACTTAGATTGACTTTTTAGCATCAACTATGGACCTAGACTTGAAATGTCTCATTCATGATGTTTGGAGTAAATTAATATATATATATATTTCAATATTAATTAAGGATTTTCATATAATATAAATTAATTTGGAATATTAACGATCTCATCCGGGGGATCATAAATTTATTGCATATACGCATATATAATAATTTTAACATATGTATACAGAGCTAGTGTAAATTTTAGAATTTATGGTTCTATATATGAACCTGATCAAGTAGATACAGCTACAAGCCAACAAATTTGAAACTGAGACAGCGTTTATTCTCTATATGTTGAGAGCTCGAAAGAAATAACTTGAAATAAGATGATGCAAGAAAATTGAAGTGTACATTGGCAGGAAGGGAGAAAGGCCAAATTAAAAGATGGGTATCTATGATGAGAATAAATTGACAATTAGATGTCAAATCCAAAGGCCAACAGAGTGCCTTTAGAAGAAGAGAACAATGAAAGAGAACAATAGAGTGAAGATACCACCATTGAACCGGGAGGTTGCAGAGCCTTCATATGCTGAAACTGAGGCAGTGGTGGAAGAAGCACCATAGAAGGTGGATGTTGTGACTGTGTATCCAGTTGTAGATGGTGTGGTACCGGTGTTTAAGCCAGTGACAGCTTGAGAGCTTGTAGATGGAGCATTGGTAACTGAACTATCCGGTCTGTTAGAGCTTGATCCACCAGTAGGTAAAGTAGTAGAAGTAGAATCTGCCTTTGGTAGAGCTGTTTCTGTATCAGTTGCAACACGAACAGTGGAGCTCACTGTGATTACCTTAGACACTGACAATGAAGAGGCACTATCAGAGTCGAAAGCTTTTGTGGTGACTGAGGTAGTGGCGACTGGCGCAGAGGTAACACCAGTAGTAACAGTCTTTGTTTGTGTAGCAGCAGTAGCAGATTCGGTAGATGATGTTGACACTTCACCAACGTTTGAAGACTCAGTTGCCACTGAGATTGTACCGGTAGCATTTTGATTTGGTGAATCTGTGGTAACAACAGTTTCGGTTGGTGAGTCACTTGAAGTAGGCTCAACAACATGATCCCCTGAGTTGGTAACAGTAGCAGTGGCACAAGTTTCACCAGAGCATACTGAAGCATCGGTAGGGATTCCGGTGGTCTGAATAGCAGTTGATGAAGATGGAGTGACCGTTAGGTAAGTGGTCTCTTCAAAGAAGGAACCAACGCTATCAGTCGAGGTAATAACAGTGACACCTGATGTGACAGGAATTTCAGTGCATCTGCCTTCGTCACATGAAGTAACAGTTATCACAGTGGTGCTTTCCCTGGTGATTGTAGCGGATGAAGTGGATGGCACCGACAAATCGGAACTGACTTGGAAATGGGTGGTTGGCTCAATACCACTATCAGTGCTGACTGTGGAGCTAGTGTCAATGACGCTTGAGGTAACTGGGACTTCAGTACATCTACCTTCGTCACATGATGTGATAGTGAGCACAGTCGTGCTTTCTCTCGTGGTGGTCACTGATGATGTTTGTAGTTCAACAGAGGAGCTGAAGGCAGATCCTGAGAATGAGGACTCAGACGATGACACACCAACAATCACAGACGACGAAGATGATTGAGAGCTTGATGATGCCAATGTTGACGAAGTGGAACTTGTGACATATTCACTCACTGAAGACGACGTAGCTTCGGAAGAGCTTGACACAATACGACTACCTTCACTGGTGGTAACACTAGCGCTTGAAGACTGCTGGTTAGTGCTGGTTGACATAACCGGTTGACTTGACGAAACAATATCAGAGGAGGATGAGAATGACTCTTCCAAAGTATTAGACAATCTGAAAGGTCTTATAGATCTTTTCACAAATCGTTTCCCATCTGCAACGGTTACCAATACGTCAACATTCAGAGTATAAGTCATACCAAGAACAGCATCATTGTAGACATGTAAAGTGAACCCACTGTTGACATCAATTGCAGTCTCGTATGAGGTAGCAAAGGATAGGGGTTGGACATCGTATTCAACAGGAGCCACCGTTACACCATCAACTGACAAAGAAAGGTTTGCAAAAGTGTAGTTGGACCCATCAGTAGTTGCCAATAGCTCTAGCTTCGTCCATGGGCCCAATGTACCAGGAACATGAACTTGCCAGTATGGAGAGTGGTTGCGGATAACACCTTCAATACTAGGAGATGGCCACGAGGTTGATTCGATTGTTGATGATGATGATGAGGATGATGATGATGAGGATGACGATAATGAAGAAGTGGTCTCAGAAAGAGTGTTAACGTGAGTTGATGAGCTCAGTGAGGAGACAGACCCCGTTTCAACCACAGATGACGAGCTTGTCGTACTTTGGTAAATGAAAGAGCTTTCAGTATCAGATGAATAGTCAAACGAAGACAATGAAAGGCCAGTAAATGTAGACACCGCAGAAGACGTGGAAGCCATCGAAGATGTTGTGATGTTGAAGTAACCAGAGAAAGATTTTGAGCTGACGTGACTGCTATCGGATGTTGTGGCAGTTGGCAGAACAGGAGTCTCAACAACAACAGTAGCTTCAGTAGCATCAGATGGAATTGATTTTGTGAAAGTAGAAGTAAACGAACCGGTCCAGCTAGTAGTAATAGTGGTAGTAGGAATAACTGGGGTTTCGACGACAACAGTAACTTCAGTGGCACCTGGGCCGGATGGCTCAGTAAATGTGGAAGCGAATGAGCCTGTCCAGCTAGTGGTAACAGTAGTCGTTGGTAAGACAGGTGTTTCGACAACAATAGTGACTTCAGTAGCACTTGAACCGGTTTGTTCAGTGTAAGTGGATGTGAAAGAGCCAGTCCAGCTAGTGGTGATAGTAGTGGTAGGTAAGTTTGGTGTCTCAACGACGACAGTGACTTCTGTAGCATCTGATGAAATTGGTTCAGTAAAAGTAGATGTGATTGAACCAGTCCAAGAGGTGGTGATAGTTGTGGTTGGTAAGACTGGAGTTTCAACGACGACAGTAACTTCTGTAGCATCAGATGGAATAGGTTCAGTGAAAGTAGATGTCATAGAACCAGTCCATGAGGTACTAACGGTAGTAGTTGGTAAAACTGGGGTTTCAACCACGACAGTAACTTCTGTAGCATCAGATGGAATTGGTTCAGTGTAAGTAGATGTGATTGAACCAGTCCATGAGATAGTAATGGTAGTAGTTGGTAGGACTGGAGTCTCAACGACAACAGTGACTTCAGTAGCATCTGAAGGAATTGGTTCAGTGTAAGTGGAGGTGATAGAACCAGACCATGAGGTAGTAATAGTTGTGGTTGGTAACACTGGAGTTTCAACGACAACAGTGACCTCAGTAGCATCTGAAGCAATTGGTTCAGTGTAAGTAGAGGTGATAGAGCCAGTCCAAGAGGTGGTGATAGTAGTAGTTGGCAAGACTGGAGTCTCAACGACAACAGTGACTTCCGTAGCATCAGATGGAATTGGTTCAGTGTAAGTAGAGGTAATAGAGCCAGTCCATGAGGTGGTGATAGTAGTAGTTGGTAAGACTGGAGTCTCAACGACAACAGTAACTTCTGTAGCATCTGAAGGAATTGGTTCGGTGTAAGTGGAGGTGATAGAACCAGACCATGAGGTGGTAATGGTAGTAGTTGGTAGGACTGGAGTCTCAACGACAACAGTGACTTCAGTAGCATCTGAAGGAATTGGCTCAGTGTAAGTAGAGGTAATAGATCCAGTCCAAGAGGTACTAACGGTAGTAGTTGGTAAAACTGGTGTTTCAACCACGACAGTGACTTCTGTGGCATCTGATGGAATATGTTCAGTGTAAGTAGAGGTGATAACTCCTGTCCAGCTAGTAGTGATAGTTGTAGTTGGTAACGATGTTGTGAGATCCAATGTTGTTACTGTACTATCTGGTGCTAAGGTAGTGGTATCAAATGGCGTTTCGATGATGACAGTTACTTCCGTAGCACCTGAGCTAGTTGTCTCCGTAAAGGTGGAAGTAAAGGTGCCAGTCCATGATGTAGTAATGGTTGTGGTTGGTAGAACTGGAGTCTCAACGACAACAGTCACTTCTGTAGCATCCGATGGAATTGGCTCAGTGTAAGTAGACGTGATAGAGCCAGACCAGCTAGTAGTGATGGTAGTAGTTGGCAAGACTGGAGTCTCAACCACAACAGTGACCTCAGTAGCATCAGATGGGATAGGTTCAGTGTAAGTAGATGTGATTGAGCCAGTCCATGATGTAGTAATAGTTGTAGTTGGTAAAACTGGTGTTTCAACGACAACAGTAACTTCTGTAGCATCTGAAGGAATTGGTTCGGTGTAAGTAGAGGTAATAGAACCAGACCAGGAGGTGGTAATGGTAGTGGTTGGCAAGACTGGAGTTTCAATGACAACAGTGACTTCAGTAGCATCCGATGGAATTGGTTCAGTGAAAGTGGAGGTGATTGAACCAGACCAGCTAGTAGTGATGGTAGTAGTTGGTAAGACTGGTGTTTCAATGACAACAGTGACTTCAGTAGCATCAGATGGGATAGCTTCAGTGTAAGTAGATGTTATTGAGCCAGTCCATGATGTAGTAATAGTTGTAGTTGGTAAAACTGGTGTTTCAATGACAACAGTGACTTCTGTAGCATCAGAAGGAATTGGTTCTGTGTAAGTGGAGGTGATTGTACCGGTCCAGCTAGTAGTTATGGTGGTGGTTGGTAAGACAGGTGTTTCAACGACGACAGTAACTTCTGTAGCATCTGAAGGAATTGACTCAGTGAAAGTGGAGGTGATGGAGCCAGTCCAGCTAGTAGTTATGGTGGTGGTTGGTAAGACAGGTGTTTCAACGACGACAGTGACTTCAGTAGCATCAGATGGAATTGGCTCAGTGAAAGTAGAAGTAATAGAACCAGTCCATGAGGTAGTAATAGTTGAAGTTGGTAAGACTGGTGTTTCAATGACAACAGTGACTTCAGTAGCATCAGATGGAATTGGTTCGGTGTATGTGGAGGTGATAGAGCCAGTCCAAGAGGTGGTGATAGTAGTAGTTGGTAAAACTGGAGTCTCAACGACGACAGTAACTTCAGTAGCATCTGAAGGAATTGGTTCAGTGAAAGTAGATGTCATAGAACCAGTCCATGAGGTACTAACGGTAGTAGTTGGTAAAACTGGGGTTTCAACCACGACAGTAACTTCTGTTGCATCAGATGGAATTGGTTCAGTGAAAGTGGATGTGATTGTACCGGTCCAGCTAGTAGTTATGGTGGTGGTTGGTAAGACTGGAGTTTCAACGACAACAGTGACTTCAGTAGCATCAGATGGAATTGGTTCAGTGAAAGTGGATGTGAAAGAACCTGTCCAGCTAGTAGTTATGGTGGTGCTTGGTAAGACTGGTGTTTCAACGACAACGGTAACCTCAGTAGCATCAGATGGAATTGGTTCAGTGTAAGTAGAGGTGATAGAACCAGACCAGCTAGTAGTGATGGTAGTAGTTGGTAGGACTGGAGTCTCAACGACAACAGTAACTTCAGTAGCACTTGATCCAGTTGATTCTGTATAAGTTGAGGTGAATGATCCGGTCCAGCTGGTAGTGATAGTGGTAGTTGGAACAATTGGTGTCTCGACAACAACAGTGACAATGGTACCACCGCTTGAAACTGATTTCGTTGTAGTTGAAGTAAGTGTTCCCGTCCATGGTTCAGTAGTGGTTGTTGTTGTTGTTACTGGACAAACAGATCCTGGGACTTTGATGTATTCAGTGACTGTGTTTTCAGCACCTGTAGCAAATGATGTAGTGGTGGAGCATCCTGTGTAGGTTTGTGTGACAGTAACAGTCTTTGGGAGTTCTAAATAATTTGTGTTAGTATTCTGTTAATTAGCTGTCAAATATGAGAAGCGGTACTTACCAATACCATCACCATCCGAATCTGTTCCTGCCTTCACCAGCTGGTAGGGAGAGCTTTGTCTCCAGCTATCGTTATCTCCACCTCTACACTGGACATTGACCTCATAAGTAATTGTAAATTCGCTGTTTGTGAAGGCGTAGGTTCTAAATGTGGAAAACCAGAGACGACTGCCCTTTGGGATGCTACCGAAGGAAACAGTGGCCGTTTTGCCGTTGTTTGAGTATGTGATGGATTTTTTGTTGAGCGAGCTGTATGATTTGGGGAACATGAAGGCATTAACGTTGTTTGTGGTGTAGGCCTCTGTTAAACCGGTGTTGATCTTACCGAAGTCTCCACCTGGTCCACCTTCTAAGCTAGCAACAAAACTACCAGAACTGATACCATTTCCTTGACAAAGATCTTCTCCAGTGATAAAATAGTTGAATATATCATTCTTCATGGTGTATCTTGCCATGTAATATCCACCGCGAGTGCCCCTAGTTGAACTGAGATAAATCGTGTTCTTCAGGTTCCCGTTCCAAGTGATAGTATTGGTGCCTGTAGTCCAAACGCTGGCAGCATCAACCGTTTCAGCTCTACCACCACCATTGAAAATGACGTAAAGGTTCACAGTACCGGACAGCGAAGAGTAGTTGGAGATATCAGCAGTAACTTGACAGGAGACAACTGTAGACACAGCACGGCCACCAGCTGGAGCAATGTTACAACTGGCGATTGTTTTTCCCACTGCTGTTAGATCAAAATAGTTTCTGAATGTGTTCCCTTCTGTCAGTCTAATTTCATAGACGTTTGGCATATCCAATGTGAAAGTATCACCTGTGGAGATCGTGGTTGGATCCATGTTCCATTGTAAAACAGCCTGATAAAAATCAAAGGGGCTATCACCGTCACCATTGTAGTACGTCAGTGAGTTTATGTTTGTAAAGATACCTGATACTTCTTTACCAAAGACTTGTACAAACAGCAAGAAGCTGAGCAAAAGCTGCTGAACTCCAAGTCCAAACATTGTATACTCGTGTGTTTTTGCAATATTGTGAAGCCACTCAATGGTCACAACAGGAACAATAAGGGGATTTGTGCGTCTTTAAATAGATACCATCAGGAACCGTTGTCACGTAGTTCAGTTATAAACATCTTGCGGAATATACTAGTAAAGGTAGTTCTCATCAACTGAGCTTTGAAAAGTACAATGTTGTTGGTAGTTAAGTTGACCATATCTTACTCGTCTAACTGAAAATGCATTAATGCTTGATCATGTATGCTCGTTCGCAAATCAGTTCACCGCCTGAGAGGTTCAAGAAATATTTACGCATAATACCTTTCAACTTCAGAAGACTTCTAGAAAGTCAGTTGTACAATTTGAGATTCAAAGCACTGGGGGGCTCGGGCGCTGCGGGAGCCTACTGTTGAGGTTGGGAATCAAGCTGACGACGCTCTTGTCTTCTAACGTAGTGCTGGACCTTAGCTTGATGGAATAAAATAAGTTACAGAACTCAAGAACATTGTGTCAAGACTTAGGACGCAGCTGATGGCCTGAACTTTGTAGCTTCTGGCTTGTTTTCAGTCTTGAGTTTTGAGTTTAATCGACGGGAATTATCACGTTCGATCCGTAACAAAGTGTGATTCAACTTTTCTAATCGCAGCTCAACACATACGCTACTACGTCAAGCCTTTAGCTTATTAGTTAGTATGGAGCTCCTAGAGTTTAGCGTTTAACGTTCAAGCTTCACCGTTTAAAGTTTAAAGTTTTAACTTCTTAATTTTGAGATCTTGATCTCTTATTTGCTCGCTTAATTTGACAGACAGCAACGCTGCATGAAACTCACATAAACACGCGTGTACATAAGAATAAGAGGAAATGAACAAGACTGAACAAGCCAGAAGCTACAAAGTTCAAACCATCTTCGATTCTTTAGTCATTCATGAAATGGTCAATGGCTTTAAAGCGTCGACCTTAGATAGTTTAGTGGATCCGGTAATATCTGCTGCACAAAGCCCAGCGATGCAATCCAAAATTCAAATCTTGAGGCCAAGGGCCAAGAGTCAAGACTCTGAGAGGGTGTCAGTTCAAAGAATATTCACTAGAAAGCTAACTAGCTGGGGAGAACTTTCTCTCAGCTGTGGGTATGCGTTTCCTATGCGCAACTTGCAAGGCATTTCACGTAGTCGTGGTAAGTTGTACAGTGGGCGCAATTCGTCGAGTGCTCGAGCCATTTTTTGGGCTACCTCGAGCTTCGAGTCGAGCTCTCAGTGCTGGATTTCCTCGAGCGCTCGAGTGCACTCGCGAGTGAATTCGAGTATTTCCTACCAAATTACTATACAAATTGGTCAAACTATCCTATTTTTTTCAAAATTTGGAGCTCTTACGAGCTCCATCTAGGTATATTCGAGTTTTTGAGCTCGAGCTGGAGGCTCATTCGAGCAATTTTGGCCCGCTCGCGAGCCAAAATCTCCAAAATTTTTCCAAGGTTTGCGCCAATGTACACTTACTAAAAACTGTAACAATGTACATACTATTACGTCGTCGTCCGTATACGTACCTATTGTTCCATACGTATGTCAATCTTTTTAAAACAATTTACGGTTGATGCCGCTTCCAGAATACAAATGTATGGTCAATCAAAGACGACGTTGACGCTTGATACGGGAGAAAATAACCCTAATTTGAAATTTGATGGCATGCACTAGGTTCAAAGTTCATTAATGAGTAAATATGAGTAGCTTGATATACACTGTTACTTGATAAGCTTATATATCGACTAAGCACTTAATTAATCATTGAAATAAATAGAAAAGTGCTTAACTTCAAGTAATACTAACTAACTAACTCAATTCTAGCTCGTACTATGAACTTTAAAGACCCTCCTCTCCTAGGTAGGATAATATGAGATGCAATAGGGAACGCTACTACCCGTTAACGGTTTTACGTTACACGCATTCTTGAAATTGTGTAAGTCTACGATTCGTACAACGGAATGTGAACAAGAAAACGTACCAGTTTCAACACCCAACATTCCGGAATCCTCAGTTTTTTTTTACATCTATTTAAAGAGCATCGACATGCGTGATACCCATTTGCATAACGTAGATGGGTGAACTTGAAAATCCCATGGTCATTGAGTACATCACACATTTAGGCATAGTGGTCTTCATTCTTCGCACTGAAGCAAATCTTTGTGGCTAGTGTTTATATTATTCGGCCTTAAGTGGTATCGTTAAATCTTCAAGAATCAGGCACTACGATACCGGGCTTCAATGGCATTTGCAATTTGGTCCTGACTCCTGTTCCATAAACCTACCTGTATGAAGGTTTCGTAGGTAGATATGATATGGAGCAGGACCTATTCGATAGGCAAGGTTGAATGTAGATTAGAGTGATAGAAGGATTGATTTGTATAGCGTGTATTGACCGACAGTTGGATGGTAGATTGTAGTAGAGTTTGATAATATGGTAATGAGATTCTCGATAGATATCGGTACTC